>JBCEWC010003974.1:0-28556 GCA_038996855.1 Solanum aculeatissimum | reverse complement strand
TTATATTTATGACATATATTATTTGCTACAGGGGTACGATGTTCTATTTTAATTGATAAAATGAAATTAAGAAAATATTTATTTTCTTACATTTTTATTAGTTAATGTGATTTAAAAAAAAATAAAATAACAAAAGAATTTTTTAAAAATATTATTTTTATTAGTAATACAATATGTTAAAAATATGTATATACATTCATTTAAAGAAGGACATTTATAACCAATTTGGTAACAATAAGAACATTTTTTACCAAAGTATCATTGACAAGACATTTTGGACCAAAGTATAAATCAAGAGCATTTTTTACCCTTTTTCATTAGTATCAAGACATTTTTGACCCTTTTTGATAGTACAAGGGCATAAATGGCCCAAAGTATAAAATGAGGACATTTTTGCTCCTTTTTAATAGTATAAGGACATTTTTGACCCTTTTCTCTTTCTTTTATTTAAATTTAATTGAATATAGAGAATCATTTCCTCGGTGTCAATCGGCAACACCAAAAAATGAAAGAAAGTAAAAGAGATTGAGTCTTTAAGTAGGCATATGATATGTTTCATTGTAAAATTTGAAAAAAAATTTATTTTTTTAAGTAAAAAATGATTTTTGAAAATAAGAGTTATGTTTGAACATGAACACAAATTAATTTATTTTTTTAATCTTTTATGAGTAATTTGAAATAATTTTTTTAATTATTTTTAAAATTCTTGAAAATTTAGGAATTTATGACCGTAAAAATTGAAAATTGGCAACATAACCCTGTCCTTTCACCCTTCACCAAAAAAAAAAAAAACTAGTCTGAATATAAATATAGCATGGATTTTGGAGAGATAGGCACACTGGGTTTCCTTTGGAGTTGGGGCGTCGTGTTTCTCCGGTAAACCAGACACGAAAGAATACTACAATTAAGCAGAGTGTATATATAATTTCATGAGAAGATATGGCATTATCTTGTGATGAGAAAGCAGTGGAGACGGTAATTGTTGGGAATTATGTAGAAATGGAGACCCAAGGCAAGAGGATTGACGTGAAGTCCAAAATCTCCAATTTTTTCTGGCATGGTGGCTCCACTTATGATGCTTGGTTTAGTTGTGCCTCTAATCAGGTACTACTAATTAATTGATAATTTATGGCTTTGATTTAAATGTTTAGCTACAAGATTTGAATCCTTATAATTATTCAGGTAGCTCAAGTTCTACTGACACTGCCATACTCATTTTCACAATTGGGGATGACTTCTGGGATTTTATTTCAGCTTTTCTATGGTTTATTGGGTAGTTGGACTGCTTATCTCATTAGCATCCTCTACCTTGAGTACAGAACCAGAAAAGAGCGAGAAAAAGTTGATTTCCGACATCACGTTATTCAGGTTTTATTTAAAATTTGATATTTGTTGGCGCATTTAAATAGAAAATGATCCAAATTTTGTCATTTCTGTTACAGTGGTTCGAAGTTCTTGATGGGCTACTGGGGAAACATTGGAGGAACGTGGGTTTGGCATTTAATTGCACTTTTCTGCTCTTCGGATCAGTTATTCAACTCATTGCTTGTGCAAGGTTCCTAATTTAATTTGCTATTTTATTTGTTTTAGCTTCCAAATTTATGCCAATTTATCTGATTTTGACTTGCAGTAATATATATTACATAAATGATCATTTGGACAAGAGGACTTGGACTTATATTTTTGGTGCTTGCTGTGCCACCACTGTCTTCATTCCTTCTTTCCACAATTATCGAATTTGGTCCTTCCTTGGATTGTTGATGACCACTTTCACTGCTTGGTACCTTACTGTTGCATCTCTACTCCATGGCCAGGTACCTCATCAATCCACTTTTAACTTACAACAATCTGTCAGCACAACTTCTACATTGTTGGAAAATTGAGAAGAAAAAAAAAAGTTAAAGAAAGATAATGTTACTTTTGGAGTTTTGAATTTGCTACCACTTGTGATATGTGAAATGTGAATTCAACGTTTGAAGATTTACACTATGTGAACTGTCAACTAAACCTTTAATCATAACGATATGTGGGGGTTGGATAAATATTTACAATACTTGTTATTTTATTTAAGGAAAAAGGAAAAAATATCTTTAAACTATATGAAAGAAATAAAAATATTCTTGATTTATATTTTGGTCCAAAAATATCCTTAGTTACCAAATGAGTCAGAAATGTTCTTCTCTAAATAAATATGTATTTTTTTCTTTTAAAACATATTGTGATCCTAATAAAAATATTATTTTTAAAGAATCATTTTCTTATTTTATTTTTTTTTAAATCACATTAACTAATAAAAATATAAGAAAATATTTTTTTTTCTTAATCTCATTTTATCAATTAAAATAGAATATTGTATCCCTGTAACAAATAATATATGTCATAAATATAAAATCATAGTGAATTCAACATTATTTTTATTTAATACTTTGGTCCAAAAATGTCTTTATTGTTACCAAATTGGTCAAAAATATCTTTCTCTAAATAAATATATATTCTTTTCTTTTTAAATATATTGTGATCCTAATAAAAAGATTTTTTTAAATAATCTTTTTCTTGTTTTTTTTAAATCACATCAACTAATAAAAATACAAGAAATATTTTTTTTTTCTTAATCTCATTTTATCAATTAAAATAGAATATTGTACCCCTGTAACAAATAATATATGTCATAAATATAAGATCATAGTAAACCCAACATTAATTTTTATTTAGATAACGATAAAAATAGTAATTATATAAAATAAAAAAAATTAATTTTTATTTTTTTTCTCGAATTGAAGTAGGATAAATATTTGCTAATTAAAAAAATGTAATTAAAAAAATAACGTGTTCAAAAATAAAATAAATAATAAAATTTATTTTAAAAAAGACATTTTTGACCTATTAAATTACAATAAGGGCATTTTTTGATCAAAATATGAACAATAAGGATATTTTTGGACCAAACTATAAATAAAGAACATTTTTGTTCTTTTTCATATAGTTTAAGGACATGTATTTACCTTTTTTTCCTTTTTATTTAGGTCTTGATTACGTAATTTTAATTTATTCTTTCTTTCTTCTAGTTAATATAACAAAATACTCCATTACTTATTACAGGTGGAGGGGGTGAAGCACTCAGGACCAACCAAATTGGTGCTATATTTCACAGGAGCCACAAACATTCTCTATACATTTGGGGGACATGCTGTTACTGTGTAAGACTACAAAATATCATTTTTATATAATGTTACGTATGTTTAACGTTTTATATATTATTATCGTACAAGTATGAGGCCCTTATCTTATTACCATAAATCCATAAACTAAAAAATGTAGAAAAATACAATTTACTTTAACATTATTATATTCTGAAAGTGACTTGACCTTAATTTGTTTCGACATATTCTGAGAACTAAATATCCAATTTGTCGATAAAAGTTTTAATCTTAGCATTTATGACCATGTCCAATCGTTATCAAAACGCTACATTGTTTTCTATAGTTGTGTTATGTAAACTTTTAGCTATCTTTTTTTTTTCAATGCTAAAAAGTCATTGCTTTTTACCCCTTTTCAAGTTGGAAATTAAGCTACAATGAAATAAAATTTAAAATATGTTGGAAAGCTACAACTCTTTTTCCAATTACTTTTGCTTTTCCTGCACAATCGATCATTGAGAATGGAAGAGGCTATGATGAAGGAAAAAAACATCACCAGCTGGAACCTTGAAGAAACGCAAAAGAAAGAATTTTAGTTTATTCGAGAAAACTATACTGTGGAAATAGAGTAAAAATAAGTTTAAATTCTAGGTGGGATATTTTATTAATAAAAAAAAACTGAACTAATGACCTGCTTATAACTACAGAGAGATAATGCACGCAATGTGGAGACCCCAAAAGTTCCAGTCAATCTATTTATGGGCGACGGCGTATGTGTTGACCCTAACGCTTCCATCAGCAGCAGCAGTGTATTGGGCGTTTGGTGATTTGCTGCTTGATCACTCCAATGCCTTCTCTCTTCTCCCTAGAACACCCTTAAGAGACATGGCTGTCATACTCATGCTCATCCATCAGGTATACATCACATTATTCTAGTCCTTCAGCAAAATAATAGTCATCAGTTATACAATTATACCATATTCATTAACTTCACTATCATAGTTCAGATTTCAAGAGTCAAACTTATTTATTCTGATTGTACATTTGGACATACATTCATTTAGTCACATGAATTAACAAGTTAAAATATTTTAAGGACATACAATAAATCATTTTCTTGTTTGACTCTCGAATATGTCATATAAATTGACACAGAAGAAAAATACATTTTTTATGCAAAAAGTACATATTTAGCTAGCTAATGTAATTATTTTGATAAAACCCATCAAATGTATAACTTGCACTTTTTAAAAAACTAATAAACAACAACTATAGGTTCGTAAATATTCATACAAATTTTGGTAACTTGAAAATAAGGTATACTACTTGGTAAAACACGTTAAAAGTCCACTGTATAAAGAAATACTTTATTTGCTTAGATAAGCTAAATCATTATTTTATGTAAATTATATGTATTGATAATCTAAAGGTGCTTTACAATACTATCAGTATAGAAAACACACTAGTATTTTTTTTTACGAGGTCATCAATCAACGGATCGGAATAGTTAACTTTACAGAGTTTGTGGTGTGTAATTGCAGTTTATAACATTTGGATTTGCTTGTACTCCGTTGTATTTCGTGTGGGAGAAAGCCATAGGGATGCATGACTGTAAGAGCTTGTGCAAGAGGGCAGCAGCAAGGTTGCCTGTGGTCATTCCTATATGGTTTCTGGCAATCATTTTCCCTTTCTTTGGGCCAATTAATTCAACAGTTGGATCACTTCTAGTTAGCTTCACTGTTTACATTATCCCTGCTCTTGCTCACATGTTCACCTTCAAATCTGCTGCTGCTCGAGAGGTAACGAATTCAAGCATTCTTAACTCTGGCTAAGATATATTAGATTTAAGCATTCCTGATTTACCCACATTGTGCTGGCAGAATGCGGTAGAACAACCACCAAGATTTGTTGGAAGATGGGCAGGCACATTCACAATCAACATATTTGTAGTTGTTTGGGTATTCGTTATTGGATTTGGATTTGGTGGTTGGGCTAGCATGCTCAATTTCATTCATCAAATTGACACATTTGGGCTTTTCACCAAGTGTTATCAATGCCCATCTCCGAAACAATTCCCCATCCCACCTCCACCTTACGCTGCTGCCGCTGCTCCGGCCAACTTCACACACCTTTGAGTTGGCTACTGGAAATCAAACAACTAAGCCTTATTGGCTTTATTTTTTGTTTTTTCTTTTTTTAACTTCCTTGCGGAGATTTTTATTTTTAGGTAGATTTAGATATTGATTAAAATTTGCAATATAACGGAGTATGCCACAAAATTTGCGTTCTTATGCTAATTGTTGATCTCTTATGCCACAATTTTTTTTTTCTTCTTTGATTTATTTCTCTTTTATTGTCATTTTCCACCTGACACATGATTTCTTTTTAAGGTATAATTAAATTTGTTGTTTAGAGGTTATTTCATTAGTAATATAGTTTTTTCTAGATATTCTTACAAATAATTAGAAATGTAATGAAAAAACATTTCCACGCCGGGTCATACTATAACTGCTTCAGGTCTCCAAAATGAACAATCTTTGGTCGATGGAACAATATAGGCAAGGGAAGTCGACAAAAAGGATTCGTAACTTTGGGAAAAGGATTGGCTCTGAGGGCTGGGCACGGGGTCCCACTTCCGAACCCGTCGGTTGTCGGTGGACTGCTAGAGCTGCTCCCGCGGCGAGAGCGGGTCGCCTCGTGCCGGCTGGAGGATGGATAGGGAATGGTTCCTTCGAGGGCCTTTTCCGGGCTTTGAACAACCTACTCAGAACTGGTACGGACAAGGAAAATCCAACTATTTAATTAAAACAAAGCATTGTGATGGTTCCAACGGATGTTCACGCAATGTGATTTCTGCCCGGTACTCCGAATATCAAAGTGAAGAAATTCAACCAAGCGTGGATAAATGGCGGAAGTAACTATGAAAAAAAAAATAATGAAAAAAAACTTGAACTTTTAATAAATAACTTATTAATTTGATGCATCAACTTGGTATTACAACATGAAACATTATAATCTTGGAATTTGTTCTCCGGCTAATTGTGAGCTATCAATTTTTGCTTCTATTCAGTATAGTCTCCAGAATATTCTTTGCATTCCCAGTGGATCAGTCCGTAATGTTCTTTCTGATATTTTATATATATATATATACACACTATATGAGTTATAATTATTGACTCCAAATATAATATGTTAATACTCAATTGATTTAGGGATTTGATCTTTTTGTCATTTCAATTGTTGATATTATACTGTTCTCGTTCATCAGAGGTATCTCCTTTTGAATGCTTCTCATTTAATCCTTGTATCCATCCATTTTATCTATGCTTGTCTCTCTCTATTTTTTCGGATGTGGATTTAATTAATCAAATTATATTTATTTTTATTTTGGTATATTTTCCTTTATTGTTCAAGTTACTCTTTTTAGTTCATATTAAAATTTATAAGACAATACACATTCATTAAGGAAAGTAAGTTTTGGTCATAAATTGAGCATCATTTTTCATTTTTGTCCTTTTAATTATTCTCAAAGTATTTTTGAAAAATTAGAAATAATTCAAAGTAAAATCATAAATATGTTCATTTGGCTCTTTTCAATTTATCTCCTAGAAAATATAAATAAACAACAAAAATGAAAAAAAATCAAACATTTCTCTCGAACATTGAACAATCCTCCCACCATCCAAGGTTCTTGATTTAATCTCCCCAATCTCTTGTAATTCCTCCCATAATTCATACACCTAGCATAAACTACAGTAACTTTGTAAAACAATTGGTTAAATTTAAACTTGAAAGTAACTTGTTTCCCAGAGTCCTTGATTTCCTGATTCATCCATTCCCCATTCCAAAAAACTCATATTTTTGAAGAATTGTTACAATATGCATTGTGAAAGTCTAATCTCCTCTTATACACTTCTAATTCATCTTCAACTTGAAAAGACTCCATAAGTATTATTAAAGAGTAATGATTTCTCTTATTTAGGCCTATTAATCTCTCAAAAGTTTTTTGAGATTTTACAGACCTAATATTCCAGAAAAATACCTTCCCTATCATTGATTACTTTTAGAAGATCTATCCCTGCTCCTTGTTCGCACCTGTAAAGGTACTTTTACATGTCCTTTTTTAGCTCCACTTTTAGGGACTTTATCTGTCTGGGTGACAAGTCCCCTTCTCTAGCAATTGTTGTTACATTCTCATTAATGTCTACATCCTCCTTAATATCTCTTTTATTTTGAGCATTTTGGGGTGACATCATTTGAGTGTCTAGTAGCTCATCTCCATAGCTTCAGACTTCTTTTTCATCCTCTTTTTCAGGTGTTTTCCTTACTGCACTATTATGAATTGATATCTGGATATCCTCTTGTACACCCTCCTTCTGGTTTTTATTGGATGAACCCACATCAGGCATTTTATCATTAACTTGTTCCATACTAGCATTGTGATTATCCACCTTATTGATAACATCACTATTCATCCCCTTCTCTGTATTGCTATGTTGAGAGTCTGAACTATCTTCATTATCCCCCTTATGTGATTCCATCTTAGTCTTGCCATCTTGTTCATGTTGATCACTGTTTTCTGGTCTCCAAGCTTCTTCTTTACCCATTCTTTCGTAGTTAGAGATGTGTCATTCACTGCCAAAGTTGTCTCTTTGTCCTTCTCAACCCCACCTTCTTTGTCCCTCTCATCCCCACCTTAACCTTCCTTAAGCGCCTCAAACTGGTTATTTGTCATCACTACCGACCTTTGTGTGGCCTTCCATAGTTGACTCTATCTCCCTTTCCCCTGTTGTCACCCATTGTTCGTACGTTTTTATTTTTCAATTCCTTTTTTATGTATGCCTTCCCCTTATTTTAATTCCTCTTCATTCCCCCCGTGTTTTTCTTTTTTCAGTTTCACTTGTCTCCTCCTTCTTTAGATATAGCTCTGGATGAAGGACATAGCATCCTTGTTCATCATGTCCCTGAATTTTGCAGTTGTTGCAATACTTCATAATATAATCATAATTAATAGTTATCTATTTTGCTACTATTTTCCCTGTCTTACTCCTCAAACCAACATTAATTCGTTTAGGAAATTCCTTTAACAAATCTACCTTCACTTTAACCCTTGCACAGCTTGGTCTGGTCTGATCTTTAGTAGCCAGATTTACTTGAAGAGGTTTCCCAACTGTCGTCGCCAACGAAAAAATAACCTCTTTACAGAAAAAATTGGGAGGCAAAGAAGGGAAAGAGATACATATAATTATTTTAGTAGTTTCCTCTTCCGGGTTAAATAATAGATCCCACTTAAGTGTTCTCATTGTATACGTCCATTCTTATGCATGATATAAAAAGCTGGTTTGGACAACAATCGAACATAATCTTCTACATATGATGCCCGTATAAGAATATGTATATTACTCAGAACCCCAATGTTGCATTCTCCCTTCAATTCACATTGTTTTGGTATTAGCCGTCGTAAATCTTGGATATCATGTCATCCGTAGAAAAACTTACCAATAACTAGATATTGTAGATTCTCATTCATGATCATCTGCTCCACCTCTTTCTCTTCCTAAACGACCCTCGATTCTCCATGCAAATACGTCACCGCTTTCATTGAAATAGGTTTTGTATTAGCTTGTGGTGGTTTCAGTACGTGCGCATAATTCAGTTTGTTCACTATGTTGGTTGGAAGGTTGTGTATGGTAATCAGTCCCAGTAGGAAACCGATTGGTTGACGAGGTGTCCATAGCCACCGTCGGCAAGAGTGATCGATGGTAATTTGGTAAATCAGCAGCAGGTCGCCACTAAGTCTTTTTCTTGTATTTGGTCACCACTAATGATGAAGCCCAAGATTTTGCAAGTTATACTGCCAATTGTGCCTTGACAGAGTTAAAGTTTAAAGACAACAATTTTTACATGGTGGAATGGTAGAGTAGAAGAAGATTGTATTTTTAAGAGGCTTGATAGGGTCCTTGTAAACCAGGAATTTCTTCAGTTTCTGCCTTCAAGTGAAGTTCATCACTTGATTAGGCAGGGTTCAGACTATGCTCCTCTACATGTTGTTTGTGACTCACAAGAAGAACCAATCCAAAGGTCTTTCAAATTCTTGAATTTTTGGGTAAGACATAGTAGTTTCAAAGAAGTGGTGAAAGAAAATTGGATGGTTGACTTTATTGGAGATCCTTTTGTTAGTGTTTCATGTTAAGCTTAAAAGGGTGAAAAAAGTCTTAGCTACATGGAGTAAGGCAACTTTTGGTGATGCATTCAAAAAGGTGGCTACACTGGCAGAATAGGTTCAAACAAAGGAAATTAAAATGGAAATGTTCCCCACTCCAGAAAATAGAGAGGAGTTAAGTAGGGTAAATGTTGAGCTCAGAAAATACTATTTGTATGAAGAAGATTTATGGAAACAAAAGGCTAGTATGAGATGGTTTGTAGAGGGTGATAGAAATACAAAGTTTTTTCACTCCTATATCAATGGGAGGAGGAGAAAACTAAAAATTTCTGAGATTCAGACTGCCTAGGGGGATGTTATCAGTATGAATAAGAATATTAGGGTTGAGGTTATGTCCTTTTTTGAAGATCAATTCAAGAAGGATTCTTTTGTAAGGGATTACAACATGTTGGACTACATTCCTTCTCTTATTTCCTCAGTAAAAAATGAAGACATTACAAGGATGTCTGATCTAGAGGAAGTTAAACAGGTGGTTCTCCTTATGAATGGGAACAGTGCACGTAGACCTGATGGATTTTCTGGTGTTTTCTATCAGCACTGCTGGGACATAATAGGGGAAGATGTGACTAAAATGATCCAGACATTCTTTTCTGGAAGTTTGTTGCCTAGATATATTACAAACACTAATCTGGTTTTGATCCCTAAAAAGGAGATTGCATATAGGGGACTTGAGACCAATTAGTCTAAGTAATTTTGTAAATAAAATATTTTCTAGGCTGCTCTTGGAGAGATTGTCAAATATTATTCCTCAAATTATATCCATGAACCAAACTGGATTTATCAAGGGGAGAAATATTTTTGAAAATGTGTTGCTGGCTCAGGAGATTAACAGGGATATTCAAAAGAGGAATAAAAATCATAATGTCATGGCCAAATTGGATATGTCAAAGGCATATGATAGAGTCTCTTGGATCTTCCTAACAAAGATCTTGAGAAGGTTTGATTTCTCAGAAGTTCTAATTGATATGATCTGGAGGTTGGTAAGTAGTAATTGGTACTCTGTCCTAGTTAATGGACAATTCTATGATTTTTTTCATTCCACTAGACGAGTAAAAGAGGATCCATTATCTCTAGCTTTATTTATCATTGCGGCAGAGGTGATATCCAAGAGCCTGAATAACCTATTTGAGGATGATAAATTTATTATCTTTGGGTTACCTAAATGGAGTCCACAAATCAATCATCTGTCGTATGTTAATGATACCAATCTTTTCAGATCAAGAGATAACTATTCAGTCAGCAAAATAATGAATGTTCTGTGTCATTATGAGCAAATCTCAGGACAGATGGTTAATAAGGAAAAACGTTTCTTCTATATTCATGTGAAGACACCTTTGGTAGTGGGTATGAGATTGAGGAAACTAACAGGTATTAGATTGGGCATTTTTCCTTTCACCTATATTGGTTGCCCTATTTTCTATGAAAGGAGGAATGCTACTATTTTTGAGAGCCTGTTGAGGAAGATTGCAAGAAGAGTTGAAAGTTGGCAGAATAAATTTTTATCTTTTGGAAAAAGTTTATTTTAGTGAATCATGTGCTACAATCGATGCCAATTTATCTTCTTTCAGTGATGAATCCCCCAAAGAAGATCATAAATCATATCCATCAGATTTTCTCTTCTTTCTTTTGGTATAAAGTTGGTGGGGTAAAAGGGAAACATTAGGTTAAATGAGAGGATCTATGTTTACCTAGGGAAGAGGGTGGAATTGGATTTAGGTCATTACATGATATTTTCAAAGCCTTTTTTGCAAAATTATGGTGGATATTTACAACCTCCACAAACTCGATATGGAGTCACTTCATGCGGAACAAATATTGCAAGAAGGATCATCCATGTATGGCAAAGGCTTAGGAAGGATCACAGATTTGGGAAAAAATGGATCACAGATTTGGGAAAAAATGGATCACAGATTTGGGAAAAAATGATTAACCTTAGAGAGGAGGTAGAGAATGAGATCTGGTGGCATATAAAGGCTGGGAATTCTAATTTTTAGATGGATAATTGGACAAAGAAGGGCTCATTGTATTTTATTGAAGAGAAATGAATGGAATAAGATTGGGAAATAAACGATTTCATCACTGAAGATGGGTGGGATTTAATGAGGATGAAGGAGGTGATGTCAGAAGAGATGGTAGAGCATATTACTCAAAATATTAGCCTTACACAGGGAGAAGGATTGAATGATATCCCATGGTGAATGCCTAGTAATGATGACTCTTTCACCACTAAGTCAGCTTATGAATTACTGAGAGTAAGAGGGAACAAATTGAGCTAGATGGATCACATCCAGGTGAAGGGACTACCATTCAAAGTTAGTTTCTTCCTATGGAGAGTGGAAAAAAAGAGTACCTACTGATGAAAACCCAAAAAGAATGCAGATTCACATTGTATCAAGGTATTACTGTTGTGAGAGATATGAACAGGAGACAATGACACACACCTTCCTAACAACTTCCATAGCTCAAAAGCTATGGAAGTTTTTTGCTTCTTATGTACGTATTGCAATGGGTGAGGTGCAGTTGCAACAAATGATTTACAGATGGTGTGGAATTCATGCAAACCCAAAGATCCATGTGGTCTGCAAGATAATTCCTATGGTGATAATATGGGAGCTATGGAAAAGGATGAACTCTAGGAGACATGGGAAAGATGTTACCTTTCAGAGTCTCATCTATCAATGTCAGCAGACAATATATCTATTTGTCAAAAATAGATTTCCCTAGATTACCTTTCCAAGAGATTCAGAAGGTATTTTTGGAGTTGTGTAGAGGTATAGACCAAAGCTACACTGCCTTCCAGTAAGATGGATCCTACCAGAGGAAGGTTGGGTGAAGTGCAACACTGATGGGATATGTAGGGGCAACCCTGGAAAAAGTTCCTACGCTTTTTACATAAGGAACAACCAAGGAGACATCCTATATGCAGAGGCAAAAAGTTTGGGGTTGATGACTAATATGGAGACAAAAGTTAAAGTTGTACTAGATGTCCTGATCTATTGTAGCAGAACAGGAAAAGACAATGTCATTATAGAAACTGACTCACTGGTCTTACAAAAAATAATTCTAAAGGAATAGAAAAATCCTTCGCACATAAGGGAAGACATAGAACAAATCCATCAAATTACATCAAGCAGGTGCATCAGGGTCACATAGCTACAAAGAAACTAATCAGTTGACAGATAAACTGGCAAATATAACATAACTAGATGAGGGCGAGCTACAATATCAATCATTTCATGAGTTACCTACTGCATGCAGAAGGATTCTTAACATGGAAAAAAGCTAAGTTCCAGCACTCAAAATCAGAATCAAGAAGATAAATATACAGAATGATAGGATGCTACAGAGAGGCGAGTAGACTAGTAGACCAGTTTCGTTTAGGCACTGAAGCTATATTAACAAGGACAATCACCAAATTGAGCCATATACATACAGTTGATAATAGATCAGGATTACGACAAGTTAGTTTCTTTACAGTCCTACTTACAAGACAAAAAACTAAAGAGATATATAGGACTGTGCAAAAAGATCAAAACATATACTTTTTAACTTTACAAAAAGAGACCCCAAAATGACCTATTCAGCGCTCCAAAAACATGGAATCAAAGTAGCATATTAGGATGGATGGGAATCACCTCCAGAATTTTTGCTCCTACAAGAACATATGAATGTATCAACAGTAAAAATAAAAATAAATTCTAAAAATGAAAGTTTTTGTTTGACATACTCACTAGATGCTAACAAAGAGGATAAACTCAAAACCATGGTGAATAAATACATGGATGAGTACAGATCTGCCAGCTAGGGAAGAATTCTTTTAGATGAGATGCAGGAGAAGTGAATAGATAAGAAAAGGGCAAAGGAAGAACCCTTACTTTGATGGGATGAGTGGTTAAAAGGAAGAGGCATATCAGATGGAGATCGAAAGCCAGTCACGACAAGGAGAAGGAAGAGCAAAGACTTCCAGATGAAGGAAAACATAGCTGAGTATTTGGAAAGTCGCTTGGTTAAGACAACAAAAGGGTCTGGAAGGGAGATATTTCTAGGGGTTGTAGGCCAAGTTTCTAAATATATTTTTTGGGCTTTATTTTGGATTAACAAATTTAAGAGTATACATGTAATATTCTTTTCCATTTTTTGGCAATAAAATGAGCCTTTGAGCTCTAAATTATTTTTTTTTAAAAGAACATTGAACAATCCAACTTATTTTGAACATTAAAAAATACTCAATAATTCAATTATTTTAAACTAGACGAATATTATTTTTTGAGATTACATGAATCTTTTTTAATAAAGGTCACTAAGTTTGTTGCTTAGTGACTATTTTATTTAGAGAAAATAATCAAATATTGATGTTATTATTAAAATTAATTTATATATACCATTCGTTATAATTTCAGTTTAAATATGTCCTTTTCGTTATATTTTTGATTTAGCACTTAATTTTAACGAAGAAACACATTTTCAGCTAAGAGTCAAAGGATCCAAACCCCCCCCCCCCCCAATCAATTTTAAATACCCAATTATCTTAAAAATTCATCCATTTAACCCAAAACACTTTATTTTCTGACATCTTCTTCTCTTTTGTGGCCGGAAAAAAAATCTCCAGTGTCCTGATGTCCTTTCTCAAACCTCGATCATGATACATCAAAAAGTGTAGTTTGATCAATGGAAGAAGTGAAAATTAATAGATTGTTCCGATTGATATAAAAAACATAACTATACAATTTAAGGACTCAAAATTACAGGAATATGTCAACAAACAAAAATTACACCCATATGCCAACACTTTTTTAACAAGACTATGCATATAAGGGGACAAAAAAAAAGGGGGATGAATTAATTTTTTTTTTAGAAAATTTGACACTAATTAAGGTTACACGGAACACCAAAAAGAGAGAGAGAGACTAATTAATACGATTTGGGACCTCTAATTAATTTTTCTCTTAATCTCTCTCTTTAATTAATTGTTAGTATTTATGAAGATATAATTTAATGTTTGGGTTTATGTTTAATGTGTTATATAACTATATTTAACCATGACAACACCTAATATTCTGATGATCAAAGACATTAGTTTTTTTGTTAAAATTGAATTAATTTCATAAGGGTTGTGAATTTTTCAAAAATTTGTGACTTTTTTGAAGAGGTGTGACTTTTTCGAATGATTGTGAATTTTTCAAAGGGTTGTGACTTTTTTGAAGGATTGAAACTTTTTCAAAGGGTTGTGAGTTTTTTGAAGGGTTGTGACTTTTCTGAATGGTTATGACTTTTTTGAATGGTTGTGACAGCTGAAAGTACCGTTAAATCATAAGCAACGCTTTTTGAATTTTTTAAATTTTTGTTGGACTATTTAATTGATTTTAAAAATATTAAATTATTTAAGAAAATAAATAAATATGAATTATGTGAGAGTATCACGTAGGCGGGCTCCCAATCCTCTTTTATATATAGATATATATGATATTGACTTTTAAAATATATGGAAAGAAGTGATAAAATAAAAATTTCTAGTCATGGAAAGACTCTTAAATCTTCCTTATTTGATATAATTCTACTTTTTCCTTATTTGAATCAAGAAATACCCTACAGTTACTAAGGAAAATTTTAATTTACCATAAGTTCTAATTAGTAATGAAATCTCTATATATATGACCTTTATAACTAAACAATTTATCAAAATTAGTGAAATTATTTATCTTTTTATAAGTTCATAATTAAATTTAATTTTTTTTTGTAATATTTATTATCAAACGAGGCACACACGCAAAATACGTAGAGCAAGACTAGTTATATAAAATCTTGGAGAAAGTGAAAATATTTATTTTTAAAAAATAAATAGAGTTTTGGAGAAAGGGAAAGTATTTATTTTTTTAATCATAATTTATGTAGTATTTTTTATTTTTCGAGAATCAAATAATTTAAATTTAATATTTTTAAAATAAAATTTTATATTTATAAACTTGACAATTTAAAATATTTTAAAATTTATTATAAAAATAAATTTACTTAAATCTTAAAATTCAAAAAGTAACTCGTAAATCGAAGCGGAGGGAGTAATATATGGCAGAATGGTTTGGGATATAATCATCCGTGGCACTCGATATAAATAAGGCACTGCAATATTGAAAGCTCCTAGCGGTGAGAACACCAACAAAGCAAAAGGAGTCCAAAGGTTTCTAGGGTGTCTCTGTGAGCGGAAGCTATGGCGTCGGAGAGTAATGAGGGACGTAGGAAGAAGGGAACCGTGAAGTGGTTCAACGACCAAAAGGGTTTCGGTTTCGTCACTCCTGATGATGGCGGTGATGAGCTTTTTGTTCATCAATCTGGTATCAGATCTGAAGGTTTTCGTAGCTTAGCTGAAGGTGAAGCTGTCGAATTCGATGTCGAATCTGGCAATGATGGCCGTTCTAAGGCTGTCAACGTCACCGGGCCTGATGGTGCCCCTGTCAAAGGAGGATCCCGTGACGGTGGTGATCGTTATGGTGGCGGTGGTCGTTATGGTGGTGGTGATGGTGGTTACGGCGGTGGTCGGTATGGAGGTGATGGTGGAGGCGGGAGGTATGGAGGAAGTGGCGGTGGAGGAAGTGGGTGTTACAAGTGTGGGGAAGAAGGGCATTTTGCTAGGGAGTGTAGCCAGGGTGGTGGAAGATATTCTGGCAGCGGCGGTAGTGGCTGTTTCAAGTGTGGGGAAGAAGGGCACTTGGCACGAGAATGCAACAACCACTGAGGGTGAATGGGTATTTTGCACTCTTTTGTCCATGGCATTTACATTTTCAGCTGTTTACTGTTTTTATATGATCACCTTTTCCATTAGGATATGGTTCCCTACTTAGCTTGAAATAGTTTGGCAAATGTGAATGCTACTTGCTGGGAAGATTGTTCAATTATCAAGTGTTAGTTTTTGTTGCCATTCCATTTTCATTTTACTGATGTTGAAGTATGCATTTGAGATCTTTGTAAATTTTATGAGAAAACTTGGCTACTTATGTGACAGATAAGAGTCTTAATTTGACTAGATCAACATCGGAAACGAATGGTTTAAGATTTTTTTGTTGTAATTTAGTGTCATGTTTGGGGAGTTGTGATTTTGATTTGTAGTTCCCTCCTTTGCTGCTTCTTAAGGTTGAGGCTTAGACTTTGTTGGGTTAACTCCTAATATCTTTTTTCTCCTCGCTGTTATTATTATTTTATTACTCCATATTATTTTATGTGGTATTGTCTGACCCATTGTGTTTTAGAAAAAAGAATAATAATTTTGAAAATTATGATCTAAAATCATGTGTACATAATTGAGTGGTTGAAAATTATTTTATTAAGAACAAAAGAGAGATTTTAAAATTAAATTATCAAACTAAATAGAAAGAGATGTTTTCACAAAATGGGGCGTAGGGAGTATGGTATAGAATGGACACACAATTTTTCTTTTTATATTTACATTACTTTTTAGGATTGTTTGGTATGTGGACTAAATCATCTTCGCGCTTGATAGGTGAGATAAAATAATTTCAATTTGGATATGATTAAGGGTGTCAAAAATTATGGAAAAACAAATCGAATCGATCAAACATAGTTGCACTAAATTGATTTGTTGTTTTTATTTTAAAATAAAATTATGAATTTTTAATTTGGGTGATGGTTTTCTATGATTTCATAATGTACGATATGGTATTGCACAGTACTATACCATACCACGTTTAGATAGATGGTATAATTTACTATTGTTTAATAAAAAATATGTTATTTGATTTAATTGTATAGTATTATATCGTAATTGATAAATTTATAAAATTACCCTTATTACTATATATTTTGAAAAAAATCAAATCGGCCAAATAGGCCCAATTCTATTAGAAGAAATGCAATATTTACGAGACACCAAGTCAACAATTCAGAGCAAAAACAAAAATAAAGAAGAAAGAAAACAAACAAAACTAGCTAGAAACATCTGGAAAAAAAATATCATCTTCTTATCTTCTTCTCAAACATCTGGAAAAGAAATCTCATCTTCTTATCTTCTCATTCACATCCATCTAGGTAAGCTTACTACGCCTAGAATTTGCTGAATAATTTCAAGCATTTAGCTATTTTCCATCTTACTTATGTTGTTGCATCTAATTAGGAGTAGAGATGGAGAATCGTATCTTTGTAGGTTTTCTGCTTTTTAGTTGCAGGACTCTTGTATATAAGCTTTGTTATGCCCAAACATTCCAAAAAGAAAAATATTAATATATTAAGAAAAAAATGACAAGCCTATTTTTCTATGGTTAGATAAAGGTGCAAATTTTGACAGTCTGAAATGTTTTGTAGATCAAGCAACAAAAGGAAATATAGAGGAGGATATAACTAATTCTAGTAAGAATAAAATCTTAGATCTCTTGATGCATTTGATGCCATGGTTCTGGTTGTTTATTAAGACAAGAGAACAAGGACTATTAAGATGGATATCTAAGTAAATTATAAATGCTAGAGTAATTAGTGGAAATACCACAGCTTCAATGAGAAATAGTTGTTAGTATTGGTGGAGGTAGAGGAAACATGAAATTATTGCCTCATGTAGTCTTGTCTTTTAGATAATATAACTAACATATATGTGTTATGTTATATCGAATTTGCAGAAAACTTTTAAGCATTTAACTACTTTCCATCTTACATAGGTTGTTGCGTCTTACTAGTTAGTGTGGTCGAATCTATGGGTGATTTCTCGAATTCTTGAAGAATCTGATCAAAACGTAGCTTGGGTATTATTTAAGAAGATAGTATCAACTCTAACCTCCTCGGCAAAACTTTCTTTCTTCAGCAAATCAGTGCGAGATAACAATAGTACCATAGCCCTTAATGAAATATGTTTGACAACTGATGATTGTTTTAGGTACAACCTGCAATAGAGGCAAATACACATCATTTTGTGACAACGGGTGCATATTAGTTTGAATGTATATTTTAAAACAATTTCACGTATACATACACTCATGTAGAACTGAATGCAGCATGGTGAATGCACTCGTTGGTAGTGCACCCTTGCCATAGAGGTTGTCCACCAATCATATGCAATTTACTCATTCTTCTTTTACATATCTTGTCCTATTTGAAGCTAATGGTTAAGTGATTTCATAACTTGAGCTTTCCTTAACAAGCTGATTTTACTTTGAAACCTTACCTTAAATAACTTTCCCTAACAAGCAGATTTTACTTCGTGACTTTACCTTTATGTATTTATTGGTTGTGACAACATCGAATATCTGATGCATGTAAGTTCTTTTTCATTCCAAATTCAAACCCCCAAATTATTTGTCTACTTTGGGGCAAGTACCCATTTAGCAATTTTAGGAGTCCTATTTAAGGCCTTATACCAGAAGTAGCTTATTCAATGTGTACATACATTTTCAGGCTTTGTTGTATCTAGATAGATAATTGCCTATAATCTCTCAAGAACATAGATATAATAATTCTTCTTGTCTATCACACCTCAAAGCCTGCTTTCTTTGTTATTCATCTATTGCTTTTAATATTCTGTGTTGTGTCTCGTGCAAGGATGTTTGGTTTGAGATGAATAAAGTGCTCTGTATAGCTTTGTTAATTGTTATAGCTAATTAGTTTTGGAGAACACATTAAGTAACATCTTTAAAACTTGTTTTTAGAGACATATCTAAAATTTATATTAAAAGTAATATAGAAGTTCATCCATAAGTAGATAACATGTAGCTTGCTGTTTTGTTTAGTATTTTTCAAAATAGTACAACGTTCTAATCTTTTTGTCCTTCTAATTTACTACTCACAATAGTTAGTATTTTTTTTCACTCTACCGAGGAATTAAAAATGTGATTGTGACTTCATTCTGCGATCCTGACTTGTTTGCATCAAGTACTTCTCTTTTTTGAAAAAAATTGGGTAGTTTAGCTTCTAGCAGTAGACTCCCATGACTGTTACCCAACATCATAATGACAGAAGACATATTTGGTCTATCTTCTGGACATTGTTGCACGTATAATAGACCGAATTGAATTGACATTAAAACTTGAGAAATATAACAAGAATTTGCTAGTTGCTCATCAATTAGTTCCAAGGAACTATTTTCTTTGTACATCTTTCATGCCTATTTGAGCATTGATCAGGGATCATAATAAGTTATGTATGCTTATTAGACTATATATAGAGCACCTACGTGTCCGAGAAGATTAAGACTTTGATTTTGATCGAAAGAGCTTCTATTTTTCTTGCAACTCAGAATCTTTAAAACCAAGACGCCAAAGCTAAACACATCAGTCCTAGAGTCTCTTCACGACCACTTGTCCCTCTTCCAAGATCCCCTGTCCAAATTTGTCAAATAGGTCTAGAAATTGATTACTGAAATTTTGCTTCATATAAATGACAACCACATACTTTGTTCATTATGCCTTAGGATTAGATTGTTATCTTTTGTAGACTTAAGCCTAGTACAGTATAGTCTAATTAGCACCAGGAAGCTTGTCACTGACAAATTGCACATAAAATGGTATCGTTGTATGCGGTTATATTCCTTGCTACAGTTTGTGATGTTCCAGAGCTGTCATTGTCTTAACAATACGGGTTAGCTTATATGGAATTGGAGAAATCACCCATTATGAGTTAGCTTTAGAGGTTGAGTTAGGCGCAAATGTTATACTTTTACATGGTATTGGAGGCAAGTTCATCCCTGTTTGGGATCCTGATCCAAGCTTTTGTTGAGCCTCGGCATGAATGGGGTAGTCTACTTATATGGACTTTGTCTATCCTGCCTTTCATAAGCTAGTTTTTAAAGAACTTTTCTCTTTGCATACTCTGGTCAATTATCCTTATTGTAAACATATATTATCCAAAGGAGTCAATGACAACATTGAAATAACTTCACTCAACTTACATTAGAATACTGGAATGTAATATTTGGCCCAAAGAGTAGGGAATGCCAAAGGAGACCAAGTGCTTCTATTGTGTTTGGTTATAACTAGAAAGCTCCAACAATTTTATATGTGAATTAGATAATAATATGAACAAATTTTATGGTTTTTTCTGTTTCAGATGAAGTAAGCTTAGAAAACACGTGAAATGTAATGCTATTTTACCAGGTACCTCCTGATTCTAAAGTTTGTCCTAATCTAGTGTATACAAACTATGAAATCATTGAATTTCACCATGAAAAGCCTAAATCCAGGATTGGATGTAATGTTATTTCACCGTGAAACTATTGAATTTCTCCAGGGAAGACGTACAAAAAAGTAAAGATGCTAAATCAATACAAATTCATTAAAAGGATAATATTGTATTAACTAGAAACACATAGCAGAATAACTCCCATTAATAAAATATTCAGAGTGTTCATAAAAGAAGCAACACTTAAAATTTAAATAATATTATTCTAAATGTAATTGTCGTCTCCCATCATTTCTAATAAAAGATCTTTGCAGGCCTCTTTCGAGCATTCTAAATTTAATTATCTTCTCCATGCATTTATATTTTGACAAAGAAATATATAAAATTTTGTATTCACACGAGATTCCAAATTCATCTCCACCAACATATTCCATATCTTGCCTTCAAAAATAGGTGGAGCGGATGAAAGTCCACTAATAGCACTAGCCAACTTGTCCATTCCACCTCTCAACATGTCAACCATGCTTTCAAGATGATCATATTTAGATTTTTTGTTCTTGATCGGAGCTGGTGCTTTTGGATAGACATTATGTTTAGGTGCATAATTAGTTGCTTCACTTTGCTCACTCTGTCCATATTCGTCAATGTTTTTCAGAGAGGCAACATTTGTATAATCATTTCATCCACCTCATCAATAGTCAATGGATCAACATTTGATTTTTTTAGATTCTTATTAGTACTCCTTTTTAATATATCTGGGTCAGTCTCAACATGCTTTCCAGTGGCCCTGTCCTTTCCATATAATATCATCAGCTTTTCATAATTTCGGCATGACTTAATCCTTAAATCTGCAGCTGCAGGCTTAGTCTATATATATATAAAAAAATACAATGAATATTATAATAAGAAAAAGAATATACATCTATGAAAACTACAATAAAAATAAAAACTAAATCAATAAATATAAATTTACCCGAATTAACTGATTCCATACTTCAGGTTCAGCAATAAACTTGTTTGTGATGGGATCCCATGCAAATTCGCTCAGTCCACTCATCTGAAATATGTCATAGTATTTGCTGAAGTATTTTTTAATTGTTTTCATTCGATTGTGAATTTTCTCGTTGTTGATAGTTTTGTTAGAAAATTTTGATTTTAGCTCCTTCAGTATGTTATTCATTGCATGTGTAGAGAAAGTTTCACAAACTCTGTGCCCAAGTGAATTCTCTTGACAATATGCATCAATTAAATTGTCATTCATTGTATTTGTCCAAACACATATAGAATTATCTGGAGCCTTTAGATCACTTGAGGTAAATTCTTTTGCGTCTTTTGCTATATCAACTACTTCATAATCATAAGATTAAAAAAAAGAAAATATTGTTACACATAAATATTGGTAAAAATTATTACAATTAAAGTAAATGCACCAGACATAATGTTTATATAATAAAAAACATATACATCATGAAATTGTTATTAAATAACATCAACAAAAAAATGTGACAAATAATCACAATAGTTTTCTCACTACAAAACTAATGTTGATAATTAATCCATATCGCAGTTGCTATGCTATCTCTCAAATCAACTCCGCTTTTCTATATTCCTCATTATTCTCCCTAGAATTTGAACGTTCCTCATACACAATATCATCATTAATAAGCTCTGCATCAACTTAAGCGAGTAACTCATCATTTGGATCTACACCTCTTAAGTAGTTATGCAAAATATAACATGCAAATATGATAAGCTTTTGAGTTTCAATGTCATATGATGATTCTATTGAACTAGAAATTATAGGGAATCTCTTTTTAAGAACTTCAAATGCTCTTTCGATAGATTATGCAAAGAAGCATGTTGCAAATTAAATAATTCACGAGAATTTCGGGGTGGATTTCTTGAATACTCTTTCTAGTGCATGGCATCACTCTCCTCGATAAAGTGTAATAAGCTCACTTTTCAATATGAGTCCAACATCTACGAGGTAGAATTTTTCTAAACATTAAAAAATAAAAAAGATTTAATTATATAATTTATCATATATAACTAACTCTAAATATATAATATTTACCTTCTGAAATTTTTAGTGGATCTTGTCTATTTAGTGTTTCTTTCATGATTCTTGAATATGATGTCGTACCTTCCCACCCAGCTAACACATATGTAAATTTTAAATTAAATGTACATGCAGTTAATATATTTTGTGTTGAATAATCTCTTCTCTCACGATATTTCGGTGCTTCACTTTGTAAAATTTTAACAAGTATGGTATTCCATCAATTGCACCAATACAATCTTGATATTACAATCATCAATTAACAATGTAATTTCGACATTCGTTTCAATATTAATAGTGTAATAAGTGAGTTTACCTTAAAATATGGGTAGAAACGTTGGCTACTAGCAATTTCAGGAGGAACAGAGGAGTCATCCGGTTGTTTGATAAAGTTCTCATATAACCTCAAGATAGCTCGTAGGACAACATGAAAATGGCGACTAACCAACTCTCCAGAGCATCGAAATATGAAAGATAGCTCATGATTTATCACATTATGTGCTAATAAATAAAGTGTTTTTGCAACTTGTTCTTCAACTGACTACTACCTTGATTATTCTGATCAACCATCTATAATAGAATTATGAAAAGTACATTAGCTAATTAAATTAAGTATATATGATAAGAAATTTGAATAAGGGCACTTAATCGTCGAGACAAGATACTTTTTATGTTTTTGGGCTACTTACACTTTTCTGTCTACGGGCAATTGAAGATTCTCTTAAGAGTATCAACTTACACTGTGGTATATGTAATTTTCCAGGTTGTCTACATGTTTCTTTATGAAGGAAGCTATCTCTAGCATGTAATCGAAAGTGTATTAAAGCAGACAACAGGGCTTTTAGTAGATGAAGGAACTCTAAACATGATGCAACCTTGTATCCCAAGCTTCTAGCTGCTCTATATTTCATACAAATATCAACTAAGGAACTCAAGGCCACATTCTGCGCTTTTACCATGTGATGCTCTTAGTGCAGTAGAATTTGGAAAAAAGTTCTTATCATATGAAAGGAATGCACACAACTTATTTCCTTTTCTTTGTCACATAATCGATTCACTGGTAATTAATCAGTACTATTAATTCAATTCTTGGTCTATATAAACTCGATTTAGAATTATTTAATCCTTATACAATGTTATGAGTCTATTTGATTGTGTTAACATGAAGTTTGCCAAGAGACACGTAGAATATGACAAAGCTTCAAGAATTGTTTCTTGGATGGAATAACATAAAAAGTACTTAAATATATTGGTTCTGCTTTAACAAGTTTGATAGGCTAAACTGAATCTGCTTAGTAGTAAAGATCTTTTGACATTTTTCACACATGCTCTTGAAGTCCTTTATTAGAAATTAGTATTTACATTTGAAGGCTTAGTAGTAAAAAGATGTTCGGTTAGCTCTTTGTTCTTCATTATTTTCTGTTGACATATATAAAAATATCTAACAAGATCTTTGGCATCCTAGTGAACATTGACCTAACTTAGAGGTACCAACATAATTAAGATTTAATATCAACTAGTTGCTATCGCCTTTATGGATCTTACTTTTTCATTATGCTCTATTTTTGCTGAAATATCACTAATTGTAATTCTGTTGCACAATATTATACTTTTTAGTTTATTAAGCACACGATTAACATATATATTTTACAGGACATATACCAAGTGAAGTGGATAACCTATCAACAATTCGAAGATTAAGTCTACGACAGAATAATTTGGTGGGAATTCTTTCACCATCTATTGAAAAATTTTCAAATCTAAAGATGATAGACCTAGGTCAGAACAATTTACATAGTGACATTCCACTGGAGTTTAAACATTTTGTAAATTTGAAAGAAGTGTATCTTGGTCCAAACAGATTATCAGGTGAAGTTCCTAGGCCAATGTACAATATTTCTAGACTAGAAAAGATTTCATTTATAGCAAATGGGGTCTCAGAAACACTTTCCTCAAACATAGGCCATAGCCTTCCAAATCTTACAGGCCTCTATCTTGGGGAAAACTAGTTTACTGGGCTGATTCCTACATCCATTGTGAATTCCACCAAGCTTATCCAGCTTGATCTTGATCTCAATTTGTTTAGTAGACTTGTACCGATGAATCTTGGAAAGTTACAACAACTTCAGTTCATCAGCTTGCAAGTAAACCAATTGACAAATGATCCATCTACGGGGGAGATATACCAACTAGCTTGTGTAACATGAAAATCATGTACCAAATTATCTAGTGCAAAAATTAACTTGTTGGAGAATTACCAAGCTGCTTTGGAAATATTTCTTTTTTAAGAGAAATCTCTTAGATTCCAATGCACTAATTTCCCATATTCCATCAACTTTTTGGAGGAACAAAGATATTTCAATTCTCATTTTGTACAACAATTTTCTGAATGTTGCTGTAGACAGAGAAAATTCGAGAAGTTTGTTAATATTAAATTTATCTGGTAATCAGTTCACTAGTCAGATTCCTAGCACGATTGGCCAACTACAAAATTTGGTTAGCCTTTGATTGTCAACAAATATGTTAGATTGTCCTACACCTGAATTATTTGAAGATTTGATTTTACTTGAATATTTGGATCTATCTAGCGACAATCTATCTGCATATCAGGCTTAAGACTATTGGCTTTTGTTTAACATATGTATGAACTATCTGTTTTGGCGTATATAATGGAAGCAACATATGAATATTTGTTAAAAAATATTGTCCATCATGATTTAAAAAAAAAAAGAATAGCAAAAATTATTAACGTATACACAGAATCAAGCAGGAAACAAGTTAATATATCTTCAATCCATACAAATAAAAGAAAGAACTTTTTAAAACACCAACCTCAAATAAGTATCGACTGAAAAATACGGGAAAGAAATAGAAGATGGAGGAGAAGCTTCAAAATTGATGTGGAGTCAAACCAGTATACGATTTTGCAGTAGATATTAGGATAAAGTTTAATAAAGAATAAAAGGGCAATAAATTAGAATTATTTTAAATTAAGCAAGGGTATAATTGAAAAAAAATAAGCAAATAATGAGTTACCATCGAATTGGTGGTTTCAAAAAGTGAGAATTTTCATGGTTACAGAACCATGAAACCAAATCATACCATATCATGAAATTAAAGAAACAATCAAAACAAACGTGGTTCTCTTACTAACCACACCATATCATACCATGAAAAACCATCATCCAAACAAGCTGTAAATAGAAAGAGATGTTTTCACAAAATGGCATAGAGGGAGTATGGTATACAATGGACTCACAAATTATCCTTTTATATTTACATTACTTTTCAGGATTGTTTGGTATGTGGACTAAATCATCTTCCCCTGATAGGTGAGATAAAATAATTTTAATTTGGATGTGATTAGGGGTGCAAAAAATTATGAAAAATAAATCGAATCGATCGAACATAATTGTACTAAATTGATTTGTTGTTTTTATTTTAAAATTAAATTATGAATTTTTAAAAGTTTATAACTATTTCAAATAATTAAAATGGTCTTTTACCATATATGCATCTACTATTTATCGTATACTATATTAAAAGTGTGAAGGTTCTTAAAAATGTTATTTGGACTTTTTGTCCTTTATTAAAAGACTCCCCTTTAGACAAAATCATTTTTACTATTTTTTAAAATTTATTATTTTATATTTTTTAAAATTTAGTTTAAAGATTCACTTTTGAATTAAATTTTTTTTATTGTTGTAATTCACTCTTGATTTAGGAATATCGTTAGTGACTTAAAACTCTTGTAAGACTCTCGTGCGACACTTGTTGATTTGCTCACGAATCTTTCACGATCTTGCAAATACAAGTAAGTCTTTTCACTTGATCGCTAAGGATATGCTAGATTAGAAGACAAGAGAGCTTGTAAGATAGAAGACTTTGTATTATACTTGGAGAATGCTTAAGGATTACAAGACTCATCTGCATGACTCTAGAGTCTTCCATAAACCGCTCAAACACTCTAGATTCTTTCCCTTTTTTATAAGATCCAAGTGGCGGGCCGCTACACTATTCTATATAAATAATTGTCTAGACTATGAAGGAAAGCGGAAACATATATATTTTTTAATATTTAAGATTTTGATATTAACTAAAACTTTGATTATCAAATATATTTTCTTAATAAAAGTATGTAATATAGCTTCTTCTTTTTTTAAAAAAGTAATTAAAATTACATTAAAACATTAAACTACTCCTTTTATATTCAGGAGTTTTTTTTAAAAAAAAATTTTTTTTAATCAATTAATTATTTGACTTCTACCTATTCAACTTCAAATTATTACTTTATTTATTCATAAATATTAACATATCTTTATATTATAAGTTATTAAATTGATTTTCTCTTTTTTTTTTTTCATTCATAACAAATTAAACTATTGCATCAAATTAATAGCGTTCATTTAATTTTATTTATATAAATATTGCATTTTAATGTCAAGTACTATTTATGTATAGTTTTTAGATTGACATGACAAGTACATGCAAATCATACTAAACTAGTATATATTAAAGAACACAAATTTCACTAGTTTAAGATCAAATTATTTCTCTTCACGTGAGTTTTCAATATTACGTTTTCTAGTAGAATTGATGCGTTTGGATCCATGTATTTGACGCATTATATATATCAAGATGCATTTAAGTTAAACTAAATTAAAACATATGTTAAAATTCTTTTTAAGAAGAAAATCACTCATTTAACAATTTTTGAGTATATTTAGTCTAACAATTTCTAAAAAAATTAAAAAGATTCTAATTTCTTTCATTCATTTTTTAACAACAGTAAAATGAACGACTTTTCTTCCCAGAAATTTGAATTTGCTTTTCTGACTTTTGACATTATTTTTTTTCTTTCAATTTTTCATGTTAGAAATACTGTATATTTCTCACTCTATTTAGTTGTCACTTTGTTGAGTATTTTGATAAAGGAATAATTATCTTTTTGAATTTTTTTTATAAAATATTTATTATTTTGAAATATATTTTTTATTTATTACTCTCTCCGTCCAACATTACTTAACCCCTATTGACTTGACACAGGGATTAAGAAGTAGTAAACGATAGAGGTAATTTTACCAAATCACCCTTTGAATATAATTAATACAATGTATTGAAAAATGTAATGCGAAAATAACTATAATTAATGATAAGGGTAAATTAAGAACTAAGTGTAAATTTATCTCTTGATTTCATAAACTGGACAAGTATTGTTGGACATCCTAAAATAGTATAGGGGTCAAGTAAAGATGGACAGAGGGAGTACCTAGTAACTTTATACTTAAAAAATATTTATTATTTATAGCAGTTGCATTATATATTAAAAGTGAATTATATATGTAATATATATGTATTAAAATGTCTTATAATTATGTTGATAAAAAAATTGTACTATATATTAAAAATGAATTATGCATGTTGTTGTTTTAGAAAAAAAAAACTTATTTTCAAAAATTTAATTAATTGCTTAATTAGTTTAAATAAAATCAAATTTTCAAAATTACAGAGTCGCCACTTAATTTTTAAAGGAAAATTAAGAAAACTTAAGTTAATTTTAAGACCTAACAGAAACTTTTAAATTTTTTAGAGATCTAAGTAAGAATTCAATTTCCACTTTAAGAAGAAATCAATCACTTAAAGTAATCGCTTAATTACGGTTGACCGACAATTAGAAAAATTTGACTAACTTTGAAAATTAATTTTTAAGAGGAACTTTGAAAAATAAGTTTAAACCTTAAGACCTTTTCTAAAGGAATTTAAAACTTAGTCACTTTTAAAATTTTGAACAATTTGAAATCTTTAAAATAACTAAGTATTTTTAAAGAAAATTCCATAAATTATTTCAGGGCAAACATTTTAATTCAGATTTTAAAGAAATCCATAAGAATCTAACTTTTGCTAAAATGATTTTTGACACTTAAAATAAAATCACAAAAATACGAAAATAACTGTTGACATCCCGAAGGCGCAACGTCGCGACAACTCGCTAAAAATAATGATTTGATAAAAGAAAATAATTTTTTAA
>JBCEWC010003973.1:0-28558 GCA_038996855.1 Solanum aculeatissimum | reverse complement strand
ATACTCACATAAAATGTTGTCGAAAGTGTTCAACTTGCTTGAAGTCTTCCTTTTATATACATATATACTAGTAAAGGTAGTCCAGGTAATTCTCGAGCGTAATAAATATGTTGATTATTTTACGCTCTTATTAATATGACTAAATTCAAATTTAAAATATGATATTTCATTCGTTTTAATATGTTCGTCCTTTTTTTAGTTCATCTAAATGCTCTTTTTTTGGTAACTTTTAAAATTTAACTTTCCACTTGATATGTTACCACAAGATCATAAAAAAAAATTTGATTTATTTGAGTCAAAAAATTTGATAAATATTTAATTTAATATCACAAAATTTATAAATTTTATTAATTTATTTTGCCAAATGAAATAGGAATAATTAATTTAAATAGAGAAAATATTTAGTTTGGATAAAGAGTTGTTATGATCCGAGCCTAGGGCCTAGGAGTGACATGGCGAATGGGAACCTGAGAGTCCCCAAACAAATCTCGTAGCATACATTCACACATCATCGGTTCGGACGCACATAGATATACATTAAACACATAGTTCTAAGGGGCGGGTAAGTATGACTCAAGCTATGGGGATGTTACCGGGATAGGAAATAGCATGGATTCACATAGCACATAGCATACAAAACTAGGGAATAGATAAGTATGACTCACACTATGGGGATAAAAAGGGGCATAGGACTTTCCACATAAGAACATCCCCATGATTATATCAAAATAGCATAATATATATCCATATCATCCATACTTTAAGCATAAGCATAACATCTCAAGTATACACATAACGTACTTGTATGAAAGACTTCATGATATCCAATAATGTGTCAAATCTAAAATAGGACGGGGACCAAGACATGTCCTGAGATCACCCTCAAAGTAAAGACATAAGCAACATAACATAAAAGTATGATGGAAGGTGGGTCTTGTCCTTGGAACAAAGGACTCACCACTGATGATAATCAAGGATCCAAGCTAATCGTCAAGAGGTGGGTAGATGTCGTCTCTTGTCCCTACATAGTTAGATCACGTAGGCAAAGAATATGCGTTAGTACATTTGAATGTACTAAGTATGTGGGCATGCACATACTTATGAACTCCTTAAACCTGCATTTCAATGTTAGATGACAAGGTCACATACGTATAGAAGGAAGTATATAAGAAAGAATAATATATCAATATGCCATAAAATCCATGATGCATGAATTCCAAAATACTTCATGCATAGCGAGGATGTAACATTAACCGACATCTCAAACCTATGCGAGCTATTACATGAATTCGCCCTATGAAAACCTCCCATCGGATGAGAGTAGATTACTTGTCAAAGGTAATCTATACCACACCTTATGCCCCGGTCATTTTGATGTGATGGCCACCTTCTGTACGACCCGATCATTTAAGAAGGATTTCCATATTATATTATAATCATTTTATAAATGGACTCTACATTGGCACGTAGTTCAAGAGAAAGGAGTAGGACCTTTGGGGATAGTCCTGGCTCCTCCAATCTCATTTAGTGCAAAGTCATCATCCCACGAGAATACATACATATATATACATATATATATATATACATATTCTTTAAAAAGAGGCATAAGTCATTTCAAATCATAACAATGTATATTTAGGCTTAAAGAGAAACATACTTCATAATCAAACTTCTTTAGGCTAAAAAGCAAAATCGCACTTTCATGTCATACTTCATGCATAGTAATAACTCATCATAATCATACATATTGGTGTAAACACCCAAAATATTCTCAAAAGAGCCATATTATAGACATTTTTGTGATCACAATCTTGTCATACCCATACTTGTCCAAATTCATAGTCATAATCTCAATTGGGGCATAACCTACATCATAAACTTCATAAAAACCAATGATCATGTATGAAAATATCATGAATGTTGATGAAATAACATGAGAAATTAGAATTCATAAGTTAAAACTCATAATAGGAAGAGTTCATATGAAATCCATAGTCAAATCAACAATTGAAGCTAAAATAACATACCCATGTGTTGATTTAAAGATTAACAGGACATGCATATTCTAACCTTCATATCATCAATGTAATTCATCATAATTGGGCATAATGTTTAAAATCAACAATTAAACAATGCTCATACTTTAATTTAATCAAATCAGAAACAATTTAAAAGACCCATAATCAATTGAATCTTGAAATTCATAATGTAAAGTATAAGAAGCTTTTGGGTCTTCATGGTTGAAAGATACCATGAACCAAATCCACATACCTTAGTTAATTTTATAAGAATCAAGAAGAAATTGATTAGAGAAGAATACCCTTCCTTAAGCTCCAAGCAAAGTATCCAATGACACACTTGAGAAGAGTTCTTCGAAGAGAGAATTTAAATATTCTAAGTATAATTAATTGAGTTGAATGAGAATAGAGGAGTATAGGTCATTTTAAATATTTAGGAGGGCTTAGGAAGTCATAAATGACCTTAGAAAATATCAAAAATTACAAATAAATAATTAATGAAATGAATTTTAAAAGCTTACCAGAGGTCCCATCAAAGAGTCTCACAGCTCGTGTGAAGCCACATGGCTCTTCAGAGGGGTCGTGTGAGGGTTCTTAGAAATTCCAGGACCCTACACAAAGGGGCACACAACTCATGTGAATTCACACGGGTCATGTAAAGATACACGGCTCGTAAAGGTGCCCGTAAGGAGGTACCAAGTTCCGAGATGATAATCCTATACTTAGAATCATTTCTTGGGATGAGAGCTTTATTAAATACTCACCATGACTCGTGGGAGTCACACGATACCTCCATGTGGTTCTTGCAAAGCTGTACGGCTCGTTTGAGGTCTCCAGGTGGCTTGCCTTAGCCAAACACAAAAGGAAACATAGCTTAACCCCTACACAGATGGGTTTACAAAAATGGGCGTAACTTCTCAATCCAATCTAGGAATTAAGTGAAACTAAATACGTTGGAAATCTAACTCAAAGGGATTCAATTTGATAGGTCGTAGGCCACCCAGCTATTCTTAAGCTAGAGATATGACCAGTTAAATTTGACCCTTCCAACGGTTCATGTGAAAAGCTTAGCCAATGGAATTTCTTTGAACATGGATTGATGGAAGAGACACATGATGACCATAAACCACATAACATAAGCTTTGAATTAATGTATTTCATATTGACAAGCTTTTTCAAAGTACAGGTCCTTACACGGGCCCACATATGTTTTTTTTGTCTCGATTTATGTGAGACTAACAAATATTTTATATATTTTTAAAAGACTTAAGTTGTTAATTATTGAAAATTATAGTATATTCTATGTTTTATGAAATTATAAAGAATGAAGAAGAAAAAGTAGAGAGAAGATTTATTATTGCTCTTGAATAATATTCAGTTGTGTATTCAGATCTATTACAATGAAGGAAACCCTTATATTCATAGGGAAAACTGACTTGGTCTCCAAGTAAAAAATTTACTTAGTATTCAAATAGGATTCCTAACTCATAAAGGAATCCACATAATAGACATTCAACATAAATTAAATATGTTTATAACACTCCCCCCTTGAATGTCTATTTGCTAGATTATATGCCTCGTTAAAACCTTACTAGATAAACCCAGTAAAAAACTATTCTAGTGGAGAATAAAGAGTACACATATCTAATAATACGCATTTTTGGATGTCTCATTAAAAACCTTACAAGGAAAATCCAATGGGACAAAACCTTGTGAGGAAAAAAGTGTACATCGCGTATTAAGTCCACCTGATGAGAACATCAATCCAAAGACATGAATCTTCACATCCCAATCTTGTGTATCATCTTTTTGAAAGTTTCAATTGGTAAAGATTCGGTGAACAAATCAATCACTTTGTCACTTGAACGAATTTGTTGGACATTTATATCACTATTCTTTTGGAGCTCATGTGTGTAGAAAGCTTTGGCAAAACGTGCTTTGTTCTATCTCCTTTCTAGAAATCCTCCCTTTAAGATCAAAGAGTTTTGCATGTTTCTCTCTTTAACTTCCTTAAGCAACCAATCTATTGTCTTTTGAAAACTCTTCAAGAGTTTCAATTCAAGTTATCAACTTGCATATGAAAGGTTCTTGATTAATTTTAATCAATACAAGGATTATAAATAAGTTTTTCAAGAACTTGTATATATTTCATGCATTTCAATCCTTCAAATACTTTCATATCAATTTTGTCTAGTAACAATATTCAACATTAAATGCATGACATTTTCTAGTTCTAGATTGCAAGTCAAATAAGTTTTATGCTTACCAAGATGCATCATTCCACTTGATAATTAGGGCATGCTTTAATGTACCGAAGAATTTAGATCCTCATAATATTTTATAATGTTGCGCTATATTGTATCAAAGATGTCATTGACAAAATATCATTTTTGTCAATTTGCAATGCGACATAACTTATTGAGATCTCATCTCTTCATTATTTTCAGGTAACTACCCCTCTCATGAGATTTCATGAAGTGTTATGTCATAAGCTCTTCAAGAGCACATTGCCTCTTAATTATGATCAGTTTGATCATTTTCTCCTTTTCCTTTCAAGAATTATCTCATTTGGGATCAATTGCATATTTCATGTATGTCAAAGACTTTGTCCTTCAAGGACATTTAATAAAAGCATTTCAACTCTTAGTTTCTTATTATCTCCCCCTTATGTTAGACAAACTAACATATATTCCAATTTATCTTGGAGAATTGATGTTTTATGCATTATGATATATTTATTAAGTATATACCGCATATCAAAATTATTAGATGAAATTATATGGTCCCTGACCATAAATCTATTGAGGGAGACATTGATCAGAATGTATTAGTCTGTTGCATATATTTATATGCAATTTATCATATTTCGGACCTTGAAGCTTTGTTCTCATAAGTAATGATTGATCATTTATCTAAAGTATTTAACGTCAATCAGCTTGGATATATATCAATATTATCAAGATAAATTGTTTTGATTATGTATTCTGAAAATTATGCTCTTAACTCAATTATCTTGCACAAACAATTTTTCAAATGTTAAACTTCAGGTTGACAATTAATGCACATGTGATTATTTTATAGATTCATCCATTTATAAAATCACATGATGGTGAACGGGCCCATATTCACCTTTCATGCTTTTAGAATTTACGGAATTCAGTTCCAACATTGGTTTATCCAATCAACTTATCATTACAATAAATTATCTTGAAGAATTTTTTATTTCTTCAATATATATCCAATAAGTAAACTCCAAGTTTACCATGACACATGTCTTCTGTTTTATTAAATTTATGATTTTCTATTGCGTGAGGAAATTTCAAATTTATTACTCAAGGAGTAATTTTCATATTTATTTCTTCTCAATTACTTTATCTCTCTTCTGGATATGAGTCGTGATTCTACCATGATAAAGTGCACATTCATATTGAGAAGTTTTCTTTAATACTATCACAATCACATTCATTTTAGAGAATGGATTTGTATCTGTAGCACTTATCAAAAAGTTCTCATTCTTCAAGAATAGAACACAATCATCTTAACGTATCAATTTATGATAGATTAGTACCTCATTCCATGTTCACGTGCATTATTCAACCACTTGTCTTATTTCAGACATTATACACTGCTATCACATTCACTTTAAAGAATGAAGCATTTTCAGTGGAATATATTTTATGACTTTTCACCAAAAGCACATTATTTTTCTTTAGTCATCATTATATCATTAATATGGTGCATTGGAACTTGAACCCAATGTCTTATTTATATAAAGATATCTTAGACCATGAATTAATGAGGATTGAACTCAAACCTTATTATTATGGTGCATCGGAACATTAATCTGATGTCTTATCCTTTTGTGCGATAGAACTTGAATCTAGTCATTCTTTCATAGCCATAGAACCATCACCAATCAAGTGATTTATCTTTCTTTCAAGTTGTACAAAGTAATCCGTTACATCAAATTGTATAATGTTAACATGATTTTCAGAGATAAAATTTATTTCATAAATTTTCTCTTTCTTCGTTAGTAATGCATGTTCAACAAAGTATTTGGGAGTACGGAAGTCACACGAATGGTGACCTTTTATACCACATCTATAACACCCCTTTTGGTAATGATTTTTCTTTGGTGAGTGACTAATATCAGGAAAAGAATTTTATTCTTGACCATTATCAGGACCACGATCAGGTCCATAAATGTTTTCACGCCTAGCATGGTAGGCATACACCTCATTCACTTTAAAACGTGGTGTAGATATAGTAGGTTGATTCTCATAATTTCTTTTTATTGACAAATCATTATTTTGTTCAATCACAAAAATATGAGAAATTAGTTCATAATACTTCGTCTCTCGATATTGATGTTGTAGCAATATATTTGAAGCATGAAACGTGGAGAACAACTTTTCTAATATATCAATATATAATCATTTCTCTACACAGTTTCAATTAAAAACTGATTCTGAACATAATAGAGTCATACTCATGAATAGACTTAAAAATTTTCTAGCCTTAAATGCATCCAATCATATCGTAATTTTAGATGTATGACCATCATCAAGTGGTCATATCTTTCTTTTAGGCTTTTCCACAAGACAAGTAGATTCTTGACTGTGATATATTCAATTTTCAAAATTTCATTAAGATGATGATACAAGAATTTCATAGCTTTAGCACAGTCTTGTTTTGATGCTTTATTTTCATATTAATGGTGTCTCCAAGACACCAAGCATCCAACACCCATGAAGAGTAGTTCTTGCCTAAACTATGAAGGGCAATGAACTCAAGTTTCATAAGGTTAGTCATATCAATAAATAGAAAATAAATAAATATAAATATTACATTAGCCTTGAAATATAACCTTCACTCTTTAAGACGGTAGAGTCTTGTGTTGATAACGTGTTATGAAATTATAAAGTATGAAGAAGAAAAAGTAGAGAAAGATTTCTTATTGCTCTTGAATAATATTCAGTTGTGTATTCAGATCTATTACAATGAAGGAAACCCTTATATCAATCAATTTTTTTCTATTTTTTGTTAAATTGTTAATTGTTGTATTTTATAGTATCTTTGTCCCGACCCAAAATTCGAGTGTGATGACACTCACCTAACCCACCAGGGTGAGTCAGCCTAAGCTTGAACAATTCAATATGATAATAAAGCCATAAGATAATATAGTCTAAAATAGTATATATGCATAAGGAATCCAAACTAAAACCATCCTAGAATTGGTATCATCATGTACAAGCCTCGAAATAATAATATTAAAAAAGCAAATGCAAGTCTCAATGTCTAGTCCTCAAATAGAACATAACATAATAAATAATCCTCGAGGGTCTACCGAAGAGACAAGAAGCTACCTCTCAAGAAATCTTGGAGTTCGGTCCTGATAATAGGAAATCTATCAAGAGGAATTGGACTCACAACCTACGAAAATGTAGCAAGGGGTGAGCACCAAATAGCACGATACTCAGCCAATGGAAACTAAACCTGAAGTAAAGCAATGAAGAACACAAGTACTCCTATCCACCTACCCACATACCGCCGAACTGCACACCTACATTCAGAAAAGTCCCAGCACAATATATATACGCACACAAAATATAGTATAATATCCCAGAATATTTAACTAATTCTCATAGTCGAGTAGTACAATAGTCTTTCAGTAACATAAGCAATGTTTTAGTTTCACAGAACAGTTTTCACATAGCCCAATCTCCACAATGTACAAGCTTCATGTTATCAACCTATATCATAGTCTTTCAATAGTTCAATCTTAACAATGTACAAGGCTTAAAGCATTTCACCAATCACACATAGTACATATAACAACTTCAAAGAAAGAATGATAAGCAATGGAATGAATGTTATGCAATATGAACCATGTGGGGCTATGTCAAGTAAATTATGATGCATGTTTGTCCTAGGATACACATTGCTAATAACCTCATATCGAAACCCATGGGCACTCATATGGACCATGTATCTTCCAGAACTATTTTCCTTTGGCATTTACTTTCTTATCTAGTCGGAATCATTTTTCTTTGGCTTTTTATTTTTTTCTTTTTCTAGCTGGAATCATTTTGCTTCTATTTTTCATTCTTTTTTTCTTTTCTTTTTCTAGTGGGAACCATTGTCCTTTGGCTTTTCATCGTCAATGGAACAACAAAAAATACATGTCATCATAACACAAATAATTATTTTCATAAGTATAACAATATGCATGATGTTCACCTGAATAATTCATTCAACAATCAATACCAGATAATAATAATAATACAATCTCAATATCATAACAATCTCAATATCCGTACAAACCTCAATATTAGTACAGTTTCAATATCAATATCAAAAAATATATGAGTTCTCAAGTATTCATAATGTCATAATCATTTAACAAGTCAAGGTTTTACTATATTTACAATTACCCAATTTGTATTTCTATGATCAAAGCCTATAATAGTTTAATTTTAGCCCATTTCATGCCACAAATTTCCCAATCCGATTCACATAGAATAATAGAAAGTTCAATCAGACTTAAAAAAAGGTTAGAATGCCACTTGATTTAATAGAAGTCTTAATCAAGTCAAATCCAAGAGTTTCCCCCTAATCTAATACTTCAAATCATCACAATTTAGTCAAATACAGAACCACAATCACATTATAAAACTAATGACACTAAAAATAAGCAATTTGAGTGAAAGGGCCAAAATGGTAAACAAAATCTCATACCAAAAATGATTTTGGAAATCTACAAAATATGAAAATATTCCTCAAGTAATAAGGAATCTAATGGTGAAAATACTTTCGAAAAAGGACTTGAAATGAGCTCATAGTCATCACTTTTCTTTCAAGAATCAACGTAAAAAAATCCCAAATTTTGCAATTCAAAACACAAATGTAGATGTTAATTCATGAATTAAGTAATGTAAATCAACGATATAAGTTATAAATATGTTACCCAAAAGCCTTGTCTTGAAAATCTCTCAAAAATTGAGCTTAGAATGTTAAAAATAGTGAAAATGATGAAATTTGATATTTTAAATCAAGCTACTATTTCAGGTATTTTTGTACTCCACGAACGCAAAGAATTACCTGTGAATGTAGAGGTCAGCCAGACCCGACACTCTACGAGTGTTAGAGGTCAAGAAAACCACACCTCCGAAAATGCAAAGCCCTTATCTGTGAAAGCAGAGGACTAAGAGCTTGCCCTCTGCGAACGTGGTAGTAAGGCTGCAAACGTGAAGGGTATTGTAATGGCTCAGCTTGCTAGTGATATTGTCCACTTTGGGCCTAGGTATACACATCTTTAAAATGAGTCAGTAGTACATAAGGATTATTTACTTATATGCCTAGTATCTCTCTTGTGTTTTACCGATATGGGACTTCTCATCTTAAGATGGATTGTTGCATACACCCCTTTTATAGACACAACATCCTCGCTGAGGTTTGCCCCACCTCATAGGATTCACCTAGACTCAACACTAAGGTTTGCCCTACCTCATCGATATTCGCCTAATCTCAATTGAACTCTAACTAACATCGACAAGGCTGACACAAAAGTGGCTCTGATACCATCTTTAACTGTCCAGCCTGCTAGTGATATTGTCCTCTTAGGACTAGGCCCGCACAACTTTACAAGGTGTCACTAGTAGATAAAGATTGTTTACTTATATACCCAATATCTCTCTTAGTTTTCACCGATGTGGGGTTTCTCATCTCAAGACGAATTGTTATAGATACTGCACTAGATATCAGATATCAGCAATGCACACAATAAAATTCACAGAATGGACCTTTGAGATTCGTACAGAATCCCATGAATACAAGTAAGATATTTAACTCTACTAGAAATGATGTTTCAGACTAAATAAGACCATCAAAACTTTGAGTTTGAGGCCTCCTTGGTCTGAAACTCAATAAAACTCAAAGAAACTAGTTAAAACTCAAAATACCCAAACTGCCCTCAGAAGCTCTAAAAATTATAACATGACCATTTCTAATGTTAGTTTTAGCAGGTAGAACCACTGAAACTATTGAAATTCTTATTTAAGCTCTCAAACTAAGAATGTTGATAAAAGTCAAACTATGATCCGAATTTAACTAAAAATGCAACGTGGGTCCAGAATCTTTATTTTAACTCCAAATTCAGTTCCATCAATTCTCCTAGACCAGATTTTGTATTCCGGAGCTGATGGAATGAATAGAATTACTTTTTGACATTTTAAACTCAAGATGACAACATATCTCAAAATTTCAAATTTTAAACCTTTAAAAATTCTTTCTTTATCAAAATCCTAACTTTTTATAAGGTTTTTGAAATTCAACTTTTAGACTCAACCACAAATGACTCAAGATAACTTTTGAGAAGAGCAAAATAGTAATTTCTTTGAAAATGCAAAAATGACCTTGGAGGTCATTACATCATCCACTACTAAAAATAATGTGTGTCCTCGAACATGAGATAAGTAACATACTTGAAGGCTCAAAACGTTGAGGGTATCGGTCATGCAGATCCATCTTTACCTCTTAGGTAGCCTCACTCATAGGCTTGTGGTGCAACTGGACCTTCACTGAAGTTATCTCCTTAATTCTTAACATCCTTACCTGCTTGTTCAAAATGGCCACTGGTTTCTCCTTATAAATCAAATATGGGCTCAGCTCAACTGAATAAATAGAGATCACATGAGATTCATCCAAAATATAATGTTGTAACAAGGAGACATGAAACACAAAATGGACTGAAGATAGGCTAGGTGGAAAGGCAGGCCTGTAGGCCATCTCTCCCACTCTGTCTAAAATCTCAACAGGAACAATATACCTCAGGCTGAGTTAGCCCCTTTTCCCAAACCTCATAACACCCTTTAAGGATGACACCTTCAACAATACCCTGTCACTAACCATGAATACTAAAGGTTTAACCGACCTGTTAACATAGCTCTTTTGGCGACTTTGAGCTATCACCAACCTACTCTCAATCAACCGCACCAACTCTAGATCCTCTCTCAACATATTTGCACCCATGCTTTCTAGCACTACTGATTCAAACTATTCGATAGACGATCTACACCTCTATCCATACAAAGCCTTAAAGAGAGCCATCTGAATGTTGGAATGGTAATTATTGTTATAAGAAAACTCTTCTAAGGCCAAGTGTTGATCCCATCTGGCACCAAAGTCAATGACACATACTTGTATCATATTTTCCAAAACCTAAATGATCCTCTCAGACTGACCATCGGTCTGAGAGTGAAAAATTATACTCATATCAAAATGGGTACCCAAGCCATGTTGTAAGGGTCTCAAGATTTAGGATGTAAATAATGAACCATAGTCTGACACAATGGAAATAGGAACTCCATGAATCCTTACATTCTGGCTAATATAGAGTTAGGCTAACCTCTCGATTGTATACTTCACCTTGATTGGGATTAAATGGGGGGACTCACTCAATCTATCCACCACCACTCAAATGGAATCAAAGACACAAATTTTAGAAGGAAACCCTACCATAAAATCCATGGTAATGTGTTCCGACTTTTACTCATGAATGGGCATCCTCTATACTCACCACTCCATCTCAGATGCTCACATTTGACCTACTAGCATGTCAAACACTTAGCCACAAACTTTGATATATCCTTCTTTATGCAACACCACTAGTAATGCTAGCTCAAGTCATGATACATATTTGTTGCTTCTGGATGAATGGAATACTTGGTCCAATGAGCCTTCTCATGTATCAATCTGATCAAATCACCAAAATGTGACTTCCAATCCTCAAAACACCATTAGAATCAAGTACTGGTTCCGTAGTTTCACCTATAGACAACTTATCTCAAATGATACACAACTTCTTATCTTCAAACTGGCTCTCACAAATCTGATCTGTCAAAGATGAGTGGCCCTTTATGAAAGAAAGCACTCCATCCCTATTTGAAAGTTGTAATCTCACCAACCCATTGGTCAATCTATGAACATCTCTAGCCAAAAGTCGTTTCTCCACCTGAATAGTAGCAAGACTTCCTATGCTAGAAATTTTTCTACTTGGTGCATCAGCCACTATATTTGCTTTCTTGGGATGATAGAGAATAGTATAATCATAGTCTTTCAACTGCCTTGAAGAATAGACAATCACCTTCCCTCTCTACATCAATGTTCCAGCTATCCCCATTCCCGAAGCATCACAATAAACTGTGAAATCAACACCTTCCTCTAGCAAGGTCAAGATAGGAGCAGTAGTCAGCAATAACTTGAGCTTTTGAAAGCTCACTTCACACTCATCGGACTAATGAAATACAATAGTTTTTTTACTGAGCCTAATTAGTGGAGCTGCAATAGTGGATAAGCCCTACACAAAATAATGATAATAACCAGCAAAACCCATAAAGCTGTGAATCCTTGTAGTTGAGGTAGGCCTAGTCCAACCCCAAACGGCCTCAATCTTCGTCGGATCAACCCAGATGCCATCCTTAAACACTGCATGCCCTAAGAATGCCATGGAACTCAACCAAAGCTCCCACTTGGAGAACTTAACATATAGCTTCTCCTCCCTAAGACTCTGTAGCATAATCCTCAGATGTTTCACCTGATCTTCCTCAATCTTAGAATAAACCAAGATGTCATCAATAAATACTATCATAAATGACTCCAAATATGGCCAGAACACCCCATTCATCAGCTCTATGAATGTTGTAAGGGCGTTAGTCAAACAAAAATACATGACAAGAAACCTATAATGGTTATACCTAGTCTAAAAGGCTATCTTAAAAGTATTTAATGATCGAATCTGTAACAAATGGTACCCGGATATCAAATCAATCATGGAGAACAATATTGATCCCTGAAGCTAATCAAACAAATCATCAATATGAGGAAGTGGCTACTTGTTCTTAATAGTCACCTTATTTAATTGTAGAAAATTGATACACATCCTCATGGAACCATCATTTTTCTTCACAAACAAAATTGGGGCACTCTAAGGTGAAACACTAGGGCGACTAAACCCCTTGCTCAACAAATCTTGGAGCTACTCTTTTAGCTCCTTCAACTCATTTGGAGCCACACAATACAGAGTGATACAAATAGGATTAGTTCCTTGCTCAAGGTCTATAGCAAAGTCAATATCCTGGTCAGGAGGGACTCCTAGTAGGTCAGTAAGGAATGCATTTGGAAACTCGCAAACCATAAGAATAAAGTCTATGGAAAGTGGATCAGTCACATTATCACAAATAAATGTCAAATGAGCCAAACACCCTCTATTGATCAGCTTTTGGGCCCAAATATATGAAATAACCTTACTAGGATAAAAGCCCCTCAAACTTTTCTACTCTATCCTCGATCTACCTTGCATGACTAACATTACAGTCTTAGCATAACAATCAAGAATAGTATGATACGGGAATAGCCAATCCACACCTAAAATAACATTAAAATCTATCATATCTAATACAATCATATCCATCCAAGTCTCACAGCTTGCAAACTTCACAAGGCAGGATCGATAGAATCAATCCACTTCTAAAGGCTCACCTACTGGGGTCAAAATATGAATAGGCACAAACATACTATAACATGGAAAATCAAACCTTAATGAGAAATATACAAACACATATGAATTAGTGGAGCCAGGATCAAATAACACAAATGCAAGGTGGCGTTAAACAAAAACAATACCTGTGATAACAACATCAGAGGCCTCAGCCTTGGGTTTACCTAGGAAGGCATAACACTGACCTCGCAATCCACCACTAGTTGAAGCTACCCTTATACCACTAGTAATTGTAAAGGCCTCACTAGATCTTCTATCTCCAATATATCCACCTATGTTAGGATATTCTCTACCCCAACCCCTAGTTTTTAGGATAGTAGATTGAGTTAATGGTGCTTGATCTCAGACCAGTGTTATAGTGTATGAGTGGTAGAGTCTAGTATGACTCTATATGAGACACTATCAAATCAGATGGTCTGGTGACCCACATCAAAAGCATGATCTACGGGTGGGCAACTATTGTGAAGGAATAGGAGAAATATTATAGCCACCTCAGCCCCCAGGCCTCTGCTGTGAGCTGGAGGAGCTATGGCTCGAACTGTAAGAATCATGAGCACCCCATCCTCTTTCAGATACTGGAAGTTATGCATGAACCCCATGGTGATGGAATGATCTACCTCCCCTAACCATACCTCTATCTCCAAATGAGGCACCTGAGAACTATCCGAATGTATGGACCCTTTTGGGGTCACCAAAATCCTCTTTCTGTAGATCTACCTCTTTGGCGGCACTAACCACTAACTAAAATAAGGCTTCATCTCTAGACCACCCAAACACTGACTGCCTAATAGAATAAATTAGCTCCATTATAAATTAGGGAATTCTCTTTGCCTAAGTAGGAAAGATAGTTATAGCACGTCGAGCTAACTAGCTGAAGTGGATCTCATACTCTGAAATTGATATAATACCCTGCCCAAAGCTCTCAAATCTCAGTCAACTATCCTCCCTGACACTGCAAGAGACAAATTCATCATCGAAAGCAGTGAAAAATGTCTTCTAAGTCATAGAGGATATCCAACTGGAAGAGATCCTAAATAAGTACTCCACCACTCCCTGACTGGTCCACGGAGCTATAGAGTAACATACCGAACACTGTGAGCCTCTGCTAGCCCAACAGCCTCAAGTAACTCCCTATAAGTAATCAAGAACACATGTGCATCCTCAGTTTTCCCACATTGAAACTGAGTCGGGTCAATCTTTTTTAATCTCTTATACCTATGTTGCTTATCATTGGTCAAGATAATTATTGGAGGAATCTCAACAATAGGTTTCATGAGTGGTTTCTCCACCTGTACCTGGGCCTTAGGGGCCTGTTGTTGAACTAGAAGCTAAACCCTCACTAGGGTTTGAGATGAACCACGTGTGTCAGTTAGGCTACCTGTTTGCCCTATAGTCTCGAGCACACTCAAAACCCTCAGAAATGTATCTACTAATAATGGTGCTATAGCATACTTAGGAGGAACCTACCCCTCTGTAGGCTCTGTAGCTCGCTTAAGAGAGATACCTCACTCATAATCTCTAGCCGATGTTGCTCCTCAAGCCCGAACCCTAGCTTGGACCCCGATATGGCCCTGACCTCGACCTCTACCTCTAGTTGGGATCTCAGTAGCAATCTCGGGGGATGCCTCCCCTCGTCTAGCAGCTATTGTAGATCTAGTACTAGCCATCTATCAAAAGGACACATGATCACTTAGCACTTAATAAAAACCCATGCATGACTTGATTAGAAAGATGGAAAAGAGAATCTCTTAACAGTCTTCATAGCCTCTCAAAGATAACTAACAAATATCTCCACACTAATCCTCAAGACTCTAATAGATTGAGTTTGTGCATATGTTAGATCTATGAACTTGGGGCTCTAACACCAAATTATCGTAATCCAAAATACGGGTGTGATGGCACTTACGTAACCCACCAGGGTAAGTTAACCTAAACCTGAACCATTTAATCTGATTGTAAAAGTCGAAGATAATATAGTCTAAAATAGTAGATATGCATAAGGAATCCAAACTAAAATTATCCTAGAACAAGTGTTACATGTACAAGCCTCTAAATGATAATATTTAAAAGAAAATACAAGTCTCAATGTCTAGTCCTCAAATAAGTCATAAAATAATAAAGAATCCTCGAGGGTATACCGAAGAGACAAGCAACTACCTCTCAAGAAATCCAAAAGTTTGATCCTTACAATAGGAAATCTATCAAGAGAAACTGGGCTCACAACCTATAAAAATATAACAAGGGGTGAGCACCAAACAATATAGTACTCAACAAATGAAAACTAAACCTGAAGTAAAGCAATTACGAATACAAGTACTCTTATCCACTTAACCACATATCGCTAAACTACACACCTACACTCAGAAAAGTCCCAGCACAACACAAATGTTGTGACCCAAAATTGAATCTCAACTAAAGGGACAAATAGTAAAACATAACAACCACAACATTTAAATTTAAAATTTCATAACCTAGATTCATAATTAAGGAGGTTGTAAACATCTGAAAGAGTAAATACAAACTTTCTGATAAAGAAAATATAAAATCTAATATGAACGACAACAAATAAAGTCTTAAGTACAACGGTGACTCGGAGTTTGAGCCTTAATGATGTGGTCTAGAAAGGGTAAGAAAACTTTGTTCAAATAAGATCAACTACCACGTCAGAGTCCCTGTGCTAAATCTACAATGAGGAAACATAGTAGGGATAAGTACACCAAAACGTACCAGTAGGTTCAATCGACTAGGTAGGAGAAATCAGATAAACATGTAATAACTAAGAATTCTATCACTTGTAATGACGGGGTTAATACCCAATACATATAAATAAAAGAATAGTTTAAGATTGTAAGTATAATTAATGATGCAGTGTAAATGAAATGAATGAATGCAATGCATGGGGTGGAATTACGACTGTTACATAGTCGGTGTACACATTTACTGAGCTTAAGATACCAGGTAGAAATAATGGGGACCTCGTAGACCGTATACAGAAATATCTCAACCTTTCCACTTTTGCGTGGTCAAGAGGCATCACAAAATCTCAATCTTGCCCCCTCAGCGTGGTCGAGGAGTTTTAAAAAGTGGTACAATCTCACCCTTGCCACCTCCGCGTGGTCAAGGGTTTTAGAAAATGTGGTAGAATATTTCAACCTTGCTACCTCTGTGTGGCCAAGGAGTGGTACAGATGAAACATGAAGTGAAAGAATTCCATTGCCATAAATCAATGTATATGATAGCAGTATAATAAGATAATTGATAAATAATAACCATATAATTAGAAAGGAAATGTCAAGTGTCACAATTAGTACCACAAGCCATCAACATGTCTCAAATCACCACTCTCACCAATATCCCAATATATCGATAACACCAGACTTCATAAGTCCCAAAATGTGCACACGAGTATCAGAAAGTATCTCAAATACCATCAATTACCACAAAGTTTTCTAAATGATATCACAAGTCTCATATTGTCACAACAATATCCAAAAGAGGCTAGAATATCAAGGATACAACTAAATTTGCTAATAAATTCACAAATTACTCCAATTCTAATATAATCAATATCACATTTTCAACAAAATACAATCATACCAATCTAATTACTTATGAAACAATCTAAATCTTATGATTATCATATAAACAAATTCAATAACTCAAATCCAGTCCCAAAAGATTAGTTGAACCTACCTCAATGTCAAAACTATACTCAAACCAAGCTTTTGCACAATTAAAGACTCAAAAAACGAGCCAAAATCAATCAACCACTATCCAGAATAGATAATACGCATCAAGAGATGAATTTTAATACCCATATTGGCACAAATTTGATCTAAGGGTAAAATGATCAAAATTAGGGCTAAAATTTGAGGTTTACAAATCTGGAAATAAACTAGAAATTATGATTCTATACGAGAAAAAGGAGGTTGTTGGTGAAAATTCCACTGAAATTGAGCTCAAATTGAAATAAAAATCAGCATTTAAAGTTTTCAAAACATAGACATGAAAAACCTAATTTTGAATGTTCAAAATCTTGAAATTCAAGACAAAATCAAGAGAAAAGTAATTAAAATTAAAAAATATGAAGATAGAAACACTTACCCAAATATTCGCCATGAAAATACTCTTCAAAAATCTCCAAGAAAGCTTGAAAATGTCAAACATAGATTAAAATGAAAATTTTACGATTTTAAATTGTTTAAGGAGAAACACTACTCCGCGAATGCAGAGGTCAACATAGTCAACACTCGGCGAGCGCAAAAGTCAAAATAGTTAACCCTCCATGAATGCGGAGAACAAGTTAGAAAATGCAGAGTACAAAGTGACCCGCACTATATTTGAAAAACCATCTCATGCAAAATTCTCTTGATGGATCCCCGAGGTCCATTTGGAATCAAATATGCACAAACCAAACATTTATTTTGACAAGAAGTAGAGATTGGGACTCAATAGAATGATCAACATTCAATTACGAGATCTCCTTGACCTGGTTCCTGATAAAGCTCGATAAAACTAGTTAAAACTAAAAATACACAAACTTCTCTCGAAAACTCCAAAAATTACAATGAGACCAATTCTAGTGTTAGTTTCACCATTCAGAACCACTAGAACTGTCAAAATTTTGATTAGAACTTTCAAACTCTGAATATTGACCAAAGTCAAACTTAGGCTCTGAAATCAACTAAAAATGCAACTTTGAGTCCAAAATCTCCATTGTAACTCCAAATTCAGTTCTGTCACTTCTACTAAACGAAATTCAATGTCTTCGAGCTAGTGGAAATGATAGATTTCTATTCTTACAGTCGAAACTCCAAATGGTATAAAAACTCACTTTTTCAACAACCTAAGCTTCTAAAAATGCCAAAACTCACATTTTCTACTTTTAAAACATAAAATCTTAGTTCAACAACAAAGATAATTCAAAATAGGTTCAAAGCAACTGATGAAAGGATAAAATAGTAATTTTCACAAATAAGCTCTAAAATGACAGACAAGGTCATTACAACAATATCAATATATATATATATACATACACACATACATACACACATTGTAGAATAATATCTCAGAATATTCAACGAATTCCCAGAGTCAAGTAGTACGATAGTCTTTTAGTAACATAAGCAATTTTATAACACAGTATCCACATAGTCCAGTCTCCACAATGTACAAGGTTCAAGTTATTAACATACCCCACACTATTTCAATAGTTCATTCTTAACAATGTATAAGACTCAAAGCATTTCACACATCCGCATAGTACATATAACAACTTTAAAGAAAGAATGATATAAAATAGAGTGAATGCTATGAAATGTGAACCACGCAGTGCAATGTCAAGTAATCATGATGCATGTCTATCCTACAATACACATCCACTAATAACCTCAGACCGGAACCTAAAGGGGCCTCACATGGATCATGTAACGACAAAACTATTTTCCTTCGATATTTACCTTCATATCTAGCCGAAACTATTTCCCTTTGGCTTTTCATTTTTTTTCTTTTTCAAGCCAGAACTATTTTCCTTCACCTTTTCAATTCTTTTCTTACTTTTTTTTTCTAGTCAGAACCATTTCACTTTGACTTTTCATCATTAATGCAACATCAAGCAATTTATGTTATCACAACACAAATAATCATTTCGATAAGTATAAGAATATGCAAGATGTCCACCTGAATAATTCATTCAATAATCAATACCGGATAATCACAATACAATATCAATATCATAACAATCTCAATATTCGTATATGTCACACCCCGAGAGGGTACCCTATGTGTGGTAAAAACTTGAAGAACCATCGTTGATTCCCCAAGAGAACCACCTGGCCTCATCATCACATCATACTCAATAGTGAAAGAAAATACTTAAGAAAGGACCTATAATATCAATAGTCTAACTCAAATACTCAAGACTAGTATGAAATAGACTAGTCAGACATCATCCACATCACTAATCCCAAATCTAGTATATGAAACCTCTATCTAAACTGTCTAGATGGTATTATGATAAGTCATGGCTACCTCAATCAAAGAAAATAAAATTACTAATATAAAAGATAAAAAGGTTTCATCCGAAAAGCAAGGAGGGCTCACTAACTCTGAAAGAGAAAATTTAGGCCTCGACGATGCACTAGTTGAAGTCCTTTATCTCATATATTTGCATCACTAATGCTGTAGGCCCAAATAGATGTAAGTATATGTAATATATAGGTATGTAAGAATGGCTAAAGTAAACAGGTAAAACTCAGCCTCAAACCAATCAACTCAACTTAAAACTAAACTTATCAGCTCATAGCTCAACTCAATGATTATGCAACTTTAGATTTTAAATCATGCTTTGAAAATAGTCTCAATTTTTATGTAGCTCAGTTTAAAATATAATATGTTCAATAAAGTGTTGCTTGGAAGTTTCTCTAACTGACATAACTTCAACCACCTTAAATTTTGTGATGTAGAACGAAGACGACGTCATTGCCACGCCCATCCTAAACTTTCCAAGGTAAAGGATGATCAACTTTCTCTTTGATCCAAAGTAAATATCCATCTTTTGGGACATAAGTCGCCAGAGTTAACTGCAGAACTATCCTACACGGGAAACGTAGTTTATGGGTTAGAGTAGTTATTTACTTGCTCCCATATCAGTTCTAAATACTCCTTCCAAGACAAAAACATGTCCATTCCAATCAACTCAAAACTCATCTCTTTAGATTATCTCAAATCAGAATAGCTCAATTACTCAATAACTCAGCCAAATAAGGGAAATCAATCATGCATACAATCATGACTCAAACTAAAACTCAAACAGTCATTTAGACTCTACTCAATCATGCTCATCACATAAAACAAGTAAGATTTTCATTAGATATGCACATATATAGGTAATATGCTCCTCATGCTTAATTTACTCAACTCATACAATCATAGTCATGGTCTCATCTGATCAATGCAACAAAAGTCATATAGAATGATGCAATTCAGAGTTCATAGTAATGAATGACAATTTTATAATCAAATCTCATATGAAAAACATGTAACTCATTGACTCATTCTTAAATATACATAAAGACAAAATATATGCAAATAACTAGAAGATTAGAATCACGGGGTTTCCATACTCAATTCTTATTCATAAACTCGACTCAAGCATATGAAAAGGCACATTAATAGACCCAATCCATTTCTTTAGAAAGCTTTACATACCTGGAATTATGAAGAACAATCAACCCTTTGACAATCCTCAATCTTGACTCGAAACCCTCATTTTTTGCCCTTTTATGATGCTCTCTAGGTTTCTAAGTGTATAATAAGGAATAATAAACCTAGCGTACTGATAAAGGACCTAAAACAAGTCTAAAACATCATAGGTTTTAATTAAAAGGGATAGTAAAAGGCAATAATACCCCTCTTAAAAATTGTTGAGTGGAACCACGAAACCCTGTATACTGCCAGACCTCCACTCACGAACCATCTAATATCTCATGGTTTAGGGTTCAGAAATCTAGGTTTCCTATAACTCAACCTATGAAACCTATTCTATGGACATAAGTTTATTTATGAATCATCAACCCATGGAACATACTCTACGGGTTGTAGAATGATATACGATCCATACACTATCTTGTACATAGGACTCAGATTTTAAAAAATTCACCAAGTCACATAAGCACCTATGAGGCCTCATCTATAGGTCGTACATCACTCTACAGGCCATAGATGGGCTTTGTGGTTTCTTCCAGTAACTTTTTCTAAATCATTTTCTCAGTTTCTCCTGGGCATTTACAACAGACTAGGTGGAATGAATTAGTGGGTATTACATTATCTCCCCCTTGGGGTCATTCGTCCTCGAATGAAGAGCAATCGAGGAACCTAGTCAAGGCACGAATCTTATTAGGGACTCTAAAAATGAAATAGTCCACAAATCACTCATACAATCCATCAATCAACCAAATCAGCAAGTAAATAATTAACAAATCATCAGTCGGACTCTAGGACCTTATCGTCATTCAAACTCAAAATAAAGGGGAACTCAAGGAATATGAAAGAATAATTACCATCAACTCTCTCACCATCAGTAGGAAAGAATAAATTAAGGTACTTGGACTTCATATCCTCTTCAGCCTCCTAAGTAGCTTCTTCTACAGACTAATTTCTCCACAACACCTTGATGGATGCAATTTCTTTGGTTCTCAACTTGTGAACCTAATGATTAAGGATTTGGATGGGAATCTCCTCATAGCTCAAGTTTTCCTTCACTCCAATACTCTCAACAGGAATAACCAACTGCAAATCTCCCAAACACTTCTTAAGAATGAAAATGAGGAAAACTTAATGGATGGCTGCTAACTCTGGTGGTAGCTCTAATTCATAGGCTACATTATCTACCCTCTTTATAATTTGGTAAGGACCGATGTACCTCAAACTCAACTTTCCTTTCTTTCCAAATCATATCACACCCTTCATAGATGACATTTTCAAATACACCCAATCATTGACCTCAAACTCTAAGTCTCTCCTCCTAACATCGGTGTAGGATTTTTGTCGACTTTGTGCGGTTTTCAATCTCTCTTGTATGATTTTTACCTTTTCCATAGCTTGGTAAACTAAGTATGGTCCAATCAACTCTGCCTCACCCACTTCAAACCAACCAATTAGTGATCTACATCTCTTCCCATAAAGTGCCTCATATAGTGCTATTTGAATACTCGAAAGAAAATTTTTGTTGTAGGCAAACTCGATCAGAGGCAAATGGTCATCCCAATTACCTTTGAAGTCAATGACGCAGACCCTCAACATATCCTCCAAAGTTTGAATTGTGTGCTCTTTCTAGTAATCAGTCTGAGGGGGAAAAACAATGTTAAGGTTCACCTTTGAACCCAAGACTTTCTAGAAGGATCTCCAAAACTGAGATGTGAATTGAGCTCCTCTATCTAAGACTATAGACAAAAAAACTCCATGTAGTCTAACAATATCCCTTATATATAGTCATGCATAATCCTTCACGGTGTCAATTGTCTTTACTCCCAAGAAGTGTCTAAATTTTGGCATCCTATCAACAATCACACAAATTAAATCATGTTGTCTATGAGAACTTGGTAAGTCTATGATAAAGTCCATGTTAATGGTCTCCCATTTCCATTCTATAATATCAAAGTTATGAGCTACTCCACATGGCCTCTAGTGCTCAACTTTTACTTATTGGCAATTTCGGCACTTATAAACAAATTCAACAATGTCTTTTTTCATCCCACTCCACTAGTAGACTTCTCTCAAGTCGTGGTACATTTAAGTTGAGCTCGGTTGGATAGAATATTTAGATTTATGGGCTTCTGCCATTATCCTTGCTCGAATACCATCAACATCTGAAATACACAATCTTGCTGATATCTTAATACTCTATCTTTCATTTTGGTGAAAGTCATCACCTTTTTCTTGTGTATGTCCTCCTTTAATTATAGTAAGATAAGATCTTAGTCTTGTTTCTCCTTTACCTCCACTACTAGAGATGATGCAGACCCATTATGCACAAGAACTCCCCATTCACTAGATTCATCTAATTAAATTTCCAATCATGTCATTCTATGAACCTCTTTAGCTATCTCATTTTTCTCCTCCTCCACATGAGCAATTCTCCCCATAGACAACCTATTAAGAGCATCAACAACTACATTAGATTTACCTGGGTGGTAGAGGATACTCATGTCATAATCCTTAAGCAACTCAAGACATATATTCTACCTCAAGTTAAGCTCTTTTTGGGTGAAGACATATTGTAAGATCTTATGGTCTGTAAAGACATCAACATGCTCTCCATATAAGTAGTAGCGTGGTTGCTTGAGAGCAAACACCACAACTGCCAATTCTAGGTCCTGTATGGGATAATTCTTCTTGTGCCCCTTGAGTTGCCTAGAAGTATAAGCAATAACTTTACCCTTCTACATTAATACACATCCTAATACCACTCTCGAGGAGTCACAATAAATAAAAAATCCATCAGTTCCTTCAAGCAAAGTCAACACTGGGGCAGTGGTAAATCTTGTTTTCAGCTCTTGTAAACTTTTCTCACACTTATCAGATCATTAAAACATGACCTTGTTCTGAGTCAGTCTAGTCAACCATGCGGATATGGAAGAGAACCCATCAATAAATCTTTGGTAGTAACTAGACAAACCTAAAAAACTTTTTATGTTAGTCGGAAAGGTTGATCTAGACCAGGTCTTAACTGCCTCAATCTTTTGAGTGTCCACTTGTATACCATCACCTAAAACTATATGGCTTAGGAATGCCATATATTTGAGCCAAAACTCACCTTTCAAAATGTTTACACAACTCACTATCCTTGAGCGTGTGCAAAATGATTCTGAGATGATTTGCATGCTCCTTCTCATCTCTAGAATATACCAAAATATCATCGATAAACACAATCATGAACATATCAAGGTACTATTTGAATACTATGTTCATAGAATCCGTAAAAGTTGTAGGTGCATTTGTCAATCCAAAGGACATTACCAAAAACTCGAAGTGACCATATCGGGTTCAAACAAACATCTTAGAAATATCACTTTCTCTCACTTTAAACTGGTGATAGCCTGATTTTAGGTCTATCTTGGAGAAAATAGTGGCACCCTAAAGTTGGTCAAATAAGTTGTCTATCCTTAGGAGGGGATACTTATTATTTACTGTCACCTTATTTAACTAGTGATAGTCAATACACATTCTAAGGGAACCATCTTTCTTCCTCACGAATAGGATAGGAATGCCCTATGGTGAGACACTCAGCCAAATAAATTCCTTTCTCTGGAAAATCTCTCAAGTATTTCTTCAACTCTTTCAACTCAGAGAGGGCCATTCTATGGGGCAGGATAAAGATAGGTTGGGTGTCAAGAAGAATATCATTCCGAAGTCAATCTCTCTATTAGGAGGGACTCCAGGCAAATCCTTAGGAAACTCATTCACACTCAGAATAGACCCAAGGGTAGGAGGCTCAACATCGTCAAACTTAACTTGTACGAGGTGATAGATATATCCCTTAGAGATTAACTTCTTGGACTTAATATAGGTAATAAACTTACCCTTTGTCACTACAGAAATACCCTTCCACTCTATAATAGGCTCATTCAAAAACTATAATTTGACAGTTCGGGTTCTGCAATTGACAGAGACATAACAGGCGTGAAGCTAGTCCATACCAAGAATTACATCAAAGTCAATCATCTCTAACTCAATCAAATCAGCAAGAGTGTCCTTATGATGGATGGACACTACACAATATATGTAAACTCTCTCAGCTAGAATAGACTCATCAACAGGAGTAGAAATAGCAAAGGATTCAAGCAAGCACTAAGGAAGAATCTCAAATCTACTAGCCACATATAGCATCAATAATGATAGAGTTGCAACAAGATCAAGTGAAGCATAAAAATCAAAGGTACAAACTCAAAAATAATCGTACAACATTTGGTGCAGCCTCTTGGTCCTGTCGGTTTCCCATCACATACAAAAGGTTTGTTTCACCGTCTGTCCCTAGTGTAATATCTTTCTGGTTGCCTTTGACTGGTGGTGTTGTAGCAGAAAACTGGGCATTATTGTTCCATAAGGGACACTCCCTCTGAAATTGAACCGTATGGTCAAACTTATAGCAAGCATTATCTCCCTCTTTCCACTTTCTTAAATGCATTCGGCCACATCTCCTATAAGGTCACTTCCCTTTCGAATCGAGGGTCACACTAGCCTGAGATGGAGGTCCTTGTGCTTGGGAGTTCTGTTGTCCTTAGAACTTCTAATCATACATGTTTCTCGGAGCTGGTGTACTAGCTGTTGATGGTACATAATTCAAAGACCTATTCTAAAAGTAAGGCTTGTCTCCCTTATTCTACTTTGACTAATTAGGCTCAGGCCCAACTGACCTGACCTTCTTGCTCATGTTGTCCTCTCTATCTCTCCTCTTATCCTCCTCAAGTTTTTGTGCATATACCATAATCCTAGATATGTCCATGCCTAGGATTAGTAATGTTTCCTTGCACTCTTTCTTCACATGTTTGCCTAGTCCAGATATGAACTTCTTCATTCTTGTTCTCATGTCTTGGACCATCTCAGGGGTATAACTAAATAGTTGGATGAACTTGAGGCTATATTCTTTAACAGTCAAACCCTCTTACTTCAAGTTTACAAACTCTTCAATCTTCGCCTTCCTCGGGTCTTGGGGAAAGAAGTGATCAAGGAAGGCAATCTTAAATTCACCCTACTCAGCAGGCTCAACATCCTCAACTAGACCCTCTTCCCATTGGTTATACCAGACATTTACTACATCCTTGAGCTAGTAGGAAGCAAGATCAACTTTCTCAATCTCAGTTGCATGCATGGTCTTCAGGACTTTCAACATGTCATCAATGAAGTTTTGAGGGTTCTCTTAAACCCTAGACTAGTGAAAACTGGTGGGTTCATCCTTAGAAGATCTCTAAGTCTGGTGGCAACAGTTGAATCTTGGGAGCTAGAATTAGGAGCCTATAACCTCCAATTCCCACTCTAAGCAGCTACCAACTAGGTGAGCATAGTGATAGCTCCTCTAAAATACGGAATCGCTCAATTTCTTGGCTGCTATCATATATTAGATAGCGTGCAAATCTTTTCTATACTAATCTAATGTAGAACCTTACTCTCTATATTACATTACTCTATTTATTTTTTATTGTTTTCCTATTTCATCATCAAATTTTTTCTAAGATAAGTTGATTGAAGAAGTTTTATTTAATTATTAATTAATAAAATTTCCTCTCTTTTTTTGTTTTGTTTGTCAACCAATTTATATCGTATATTATACGTAAGGTTTTTGGGTATAGGGTTTCTGAGACATCTGGAAAAATTGAAACCAAGACGAGGAATTTTTAACAAACAGGATCAACAGCCTCTGTAGTAGGAGTAGGTGGAGTAATAGATGCCTGTGGAACATCGGTGGCTCTACTTGGTCGACCTCAACCCCTTATCTCCATCTGAGTAGATACCTCAGAAGGGGGATTCTAACTATTTCTAGATAGAGTATCTCTTAGAGTGGCAGTGCGCTTAGGAGGCATGATTTGCAACACGGAACGCATGAGTAAGAAAGGAGCTTTATAGAGGTAAACTCTATCGCACGAACATCATAATATAAAAGAAGTGTAATCCTTCTTAATGTCTCATAGTCTCCAGCTTATAAAGTGTGGTGCACAACACACCTATAAACAAGACACTACTAGACACGACTTCATAGACTCCCTAGGACACTTGAACGTGTACTCTAATACCAAGTTTGTCATACCCTGGGAGGCTACCCTTGGTGTGACCTGCACTTGAAGAACCATCACTAATTCTCCAAGAGAACCACCTGACCTCATCATCACATCATACTCAACAATGGAAGAAAATACTCAAGAAAGGATTGTAAATAAATAAATATCAACAGTCTAACTCAAATACTCAAGAGTAGTATGAAAAAGACTAGTCAGACATCATCCACATCACCAATCCCAAATCTCATCTATGAAGCCTCTATCTAAACTATCTAGATAGTATCATGATAATTCATAGCTACCCCAATCAAAGGAAATAAAATATAAAATAAAAAAAGGGCTCCTTCGAATAGCAAAGAGGGCTCACCAACTTTAAAAGCAAAAAACTAAGCCTCAATGATGCGTTGGTTGAAGTCCTCTATCTCTTGTATCTGCACCATTAACGATGCAGGCCCAAATGGACATTAGTACATGGAATATACTAGTATTGAGAATGGCTAAAGTAAATAACTAAAGCTCATACTCAAACCAATCAACTCAACTAAACAACTCATAATTCAACTTAATGATTATCCAAGTTTACAGTTTAAATCATGCAAGTTTAGAGTTTAAATCATGCTTTGAAAATAGACTCAAGTTTTATGCAGCTCAACTTAAAACATAATATGCTTAGTCAATTGTTACTTGGAAATTTCTCTAACCGGCATAACTCTAACCACCTTAAATTTTGTGATGTAGAACAAAGGCGATGTTGTTGCCACACCCATCCTAAACTTGCCAAGGCAAAGGATGATCAACTCTCTCTTGGATCCAAAGTAAATATCCATCTTTTTGGGACATGAGTCATCGGAGTTAACTACACGACTATCCTACACTGGCAACGTAGTTTATGGGTTAGAGTAGTTATTTACTCTTTCCCACATCAGTGCTAAATACTCCTTCCAAGACTAAAACTCGTTCATGTCAATCAACTCAAAACTCATATCTTTAGATTATCTCAAATCAACTTAGCTCAATCACTCAACAACTCATCCAAATCAGGAAAATCAATCATGCATACAATCATGACTCAAACTCAAATGGTCATTTAGACTTCACTCAATCATACTCATCACATAAAACAAGTAAGATGCTCATTAGATATGCACATATATAGGCAATATGCTCCTCGTGATCAATCATATTCAATTTGCTCAACTCATACAATCATATACCTGGAATTATGAAGAACGATCAACCCTATGACAATCCTCAAGCTTGAACTCAAAGACCTTATTTTTTTCCCTTCTGTGATGTTCTCTAGGTTTCTAAGTGTATAATGAGGAATACTACACCTAGGGTACTGATAAAGGACCTAAAAAAATTAAAACGTCGTAGATTTTAATTTAAAAGGGTAGGTAAAGGCAAGAATACTCCTCTCAAAACTGTCAAGTGAAATCACGAAATCCCGTATACGGGACGTAGCTCCACTCACAGACCATCTGGTATCTTGTGGTTCAGGGTTCAAAAATTTTGATTTCCTATAACTCAACCTATGAAACTTGTTCTGTGGGCCATAAAAAAGGGTGACTGGCCGTCGTGTATCTCATCATTTAATATTCAAAAAAATTGATTTTTGAACCATCAACCGACAAAAATACTGTGTGCATCGTAAAATGATGTACAAACACTATCTCATATATGGACATCATATTTTTAAAAAATTCACC
>JBCEWC010003972.1:0-28562 GCA_038996855.1 Solanum aculeatissimum | reverse complement strand
TTATTCTATGATGTTATTTTGAAATGGTTTGCCCTTAGTCCCTAATTCCCGTTATTTAATGTTGAATGTACTTTCGCAACCGATGAAGTGTGATAACAAGTTTGAGAGGCTTGTTTGGGGTTCCTTCGGGTTCCTCATTCGCCATATTACGTCTAGGCCCTAGGCTTGGGTCATGACAGAAGGCTTATTCCATGAGTTGATTTATATCTGTTGAAGTTATGCATGATGAAAACTATGAAAAATTATGAATTTTAAGATGGATTTCATAATACCCAAATTCAAGTTTTTACTATAATATTGGTGGTTGATTTGAATGACTTTAAAATGTATTGATCTTTACTCCTTTCATGTCTTACACTCTTGAATTGCTTGATTTTGAGATTATAAGCATACCCACCATGTTTTGATCAAGGTTATGTGATAAGTCTCTTAAATTGATAAAGGCCTTAGGGAAAGACATATGAATTATGAATACTGTAAATGTTGAAGGGCTATTATGCATGGTATGAGCTCATGATAATTTTATAAACACTATGAATGATATGAAGCCCTTTTTTGATATTATGATATGATGGTTTGATGAGCTACTCTTATGATGCTACCATGAGTTATGAAATTATATAAAATATAAATATGTATATGAATTGTGTATTTTATGGGATTGTTGACCTAGCACTGAGCAGACTTTGGTTGGTAGCTATGGTCCCATAACTATGTTCCACCATAGGATATTGTGTGATATCTACTGAAAAGGTCATATCGTAAGGTAGAATACATTGTAGCTCCTACCGAAAAGATTATATCGTAAAGTAAGAAGATATCTTAATACATACCAAAAAGGCTATGTCGTAAGGTAAACATATCTTGTGACACCTACTGAAAAGGTCATGCCGTAAGGTAAGGATATCTTATGACACCTACCAAAAAGGTCATATCGTAAGGTAAGAATATCTTGTGACCACCTCCAAAAAGGTCGTGCCATAAGGTAAGTATATTGACAACACTCTCCAAAAAGGTTATATCATAAGGTGAGTGAAAGGTTTACCTTGGCAAAGTAAACCACTCATTTTTTATTGTGGAGTGAACACCAGATTTCAAGTAGTATCTCACTTGGTCTTACTTGTCGGTTATGGTTCTTCCTACCTATGTATGATATGTCACATGATTTATTTATTCCTCATGCATGTTTTGGCTAAAGCATTGATCATTCATATCATATTGAGCTTGTATCCATACTAGGTACATTCCAAGTACTAACGCATATTTCCTTTGCCTACATGATCTAACCATGTAGGGACTGAAGCTCCTATTCATCCTCCTCCTCCACATGGCTAGCCGAATTATTTGAAGATTGCTATTGATGAGTCCTCCATTCTGGGGATAATATCTACTTTACTTTCATGCTTTTATTAAGACTTGTATATTTTTGGATACTTATCTTTTGAGGGTGCACCCGAGAGATGTGTTGTCCCCTGTTCCATTTATATTAGAGGTGTTGTTGGATATGGAAATGTATGTTTGAGCTTGACTCCTATCATGTTTATGTAATTATGGAAGACTTTCCTTAGTCCCTTTATTCCTTTCTATGTTTGTTGTATATTTATTGGTGAGGTGGAAGTCCCAAGTCCCGGTAATATCCCCATAGCGTGAGTCATACTTACCTGCCCCTTAGACTTTATATGTTATGTGATTCATGCAAATTGTCTTTCCCTAAAACATCCTCATTGCTTGAGTCCAAAGTCCTATTTCCCCTAGAATTATTTGCTACTTGTTTCTTTCTTAATTCTGCTTCCACAACCAAGGATGTACAAATGGTACATTAAAAGGCTTGTTTGGATTGGCTTCGGGCTATCCATTTGCCGTGTCACATCTAGGCCCTAGGCTTGGATTGTGACATACTTGATGAGCTTAATGGTTCTTGTGTGTTTTCAAAGATTGATCTTAGGAGTGGTTATCATCAAATATAGATGCACCCCGGTGATGAATGGAAAACTGCATTCAAGACCAAGTTTGGTCTATATGAATGGTTGGTAATGTCTTTTGGTCTCAGTAACTCTCCTAGTACTTTTGTGTGACTCATGAACCATATGATCAAACCTTTCATAGGAAAAGTTGTTGCTTACTTTGATGATATCTTGGTTTATAGCAAACCCATGAATGAGCATGTAGAGCATTTAAGATGTGTTTTTGATGTGCTTAGAAAGGAACAACTTTATGTTAATCTTGAAAAGTGTTCATTTTATGTTTATGAAGTTATTTTCTTGGGCTTTCTTAAAGTGCAAGGGGCATTGAGGTTGATGAATCTAAGATAAATGTTATTAAGAATTAGTCAATTCTAAAATCCATAAGTGATGTTCGAAGCTTTTATGGATTGGCTAGTTTTTATAGGCGGTGTGTCAAAGGATTTAGTACCGTCCTCGCTTCCTTAACTGAGGTAATCTAAAAGGATAAATCTTTCAAGTGGGTGAAGAGCAAGCAAAGGCCTTTGAGACCTTAAAATACATTTTTAGTTTCACTCCATTATTATAATTGTCCAATTTTGAGAAAATGTTTAAAGTAGAATGTGATGCTAGTAAAATAGGTATTGGAGTCATCTTAATGCAAGACCAAAATCCCATTGCTTATTTTAGTGAAAAGCTAAAAGGTGCCACTTTGAATTATTCCACTTATGATCTTGAATTATATGCTTTGATTAGGGCATTGGGAAATTGGCAACATTACTTGTAGCCCAGAGAATTTGTTATTCGGACCGATCATGAGTCCCTAAAGCATATTCGGGGTCACGGTAAGTTGAACAAGAGACATGACAAATGAATTTAATTTCTTAAAATTTTACCTTATGTAATCCAATACAAAAAAGGGGAAGAAAAATGTGGTGGTTGATGCCTTGTTAGGAAAACATGTGTTGATAAGTACTTTGTCTTCTAAATTGCTTGGGTTTAATTATTTGAAGACATTGTATCCCAAAGACCCCATATTTACTCCAATCTACCAAGATTGTGAGGAATGGGAAAGGGAAAGATAGCTTAGGGATATATCTTCTACTTTCTTATTCCAAGTTTGATGGGTTCTTGTTCAAGGGAAAGAGACTATGTGTGCCTATGAGCTCTTGGAGAGAACTATTTGTGAGGGAGGCACATGATGGTAGGATTGATGAGATATTTTGGTGTATACAAAATTAAGGGTATTTGGAGGAGCAATTCTATTGGCCTAAGATGCATAAAGACATTGTTCGAATTTATAGCCAATGCATTGAGTGTCGGTGTGCTAAGTCATGCCTCCTTCCCAAAGGTTTGTACACTCCACTTCCCACGCCTCAAAGATCTTGGCTTGATATTTCTATGAATTTTGTTTTGGGTTTGCCAAGGACTAAAAGAGGGAGAGATAGCATCTCTGTAGTTGTTGATCGATTTTCAAAGATGGCTCATTTTATTCCATGTCATAAATGTGATGATGCACCTCACATTGCATCTTTGTTTCTTGAAAATGTTAAATTACATGGAATTCCTCAAACCATTGTAAGTGATAGGGATCCAAAATTCCTTAGTCATTTTTGGAAAGAATTGTGGGGTAGAATTGGTATCAAATTATTGTTCTCAACTTCTTGTCACCCACAAATTGATGGTCAAACCAAAGTTGTGAGTAGGTACTTGGGTTCTATTCTTCATGCCATGGTAAATGGAAAGTTGGCATTGTGGGAGAAACATCTTCCTCTACTCGAATTTGCTTACAATCATGTTATTCATAGGACTATTGGTATGTCTCCATTTGAGGTTGTATATGGCTTTAACCCCCTAACCCCCTTGATTTAACTCCTCTTTCCCAAGATGTTGTTTTGAGCTTAGATGGAAACAAAAAGGTTGAAGCTACGAAGAAGCTTCATGAGAAAGTTTGACTCCACCTTGAAAAGAATAATCAATGCATGGTAAAGAAGGAAAACAAGGATCAAAAAAGGGTTGTGCTTGAACCGGGTGATTAGGTATGGGTGCATTTTCGCAAAGAGAGATTTCCTAATCAAAGAAAAACTAAGTTGATTCCAAGAGGTGATGGTCCATTTCAAGTTCTTGAGAGACTCAATGGCAATGCCTACAAGGTTGACCTTCCCTCGAAATATCAAGTCCACAACACTTTCAATGTGTATGACTTGTCCCCATTTCCAATGTTTGAGGATGAGGAAGCACTGAATTTAAGGACAAATTCTTTTTAAGAAGAACAGAATGATGCAAGTCAGATCGTGCCATGACCATTCACTAGGAGTCAAGCTCGGGAACTTCAAAGGATGTAAGATCTATTCATGAAGTTGAAAGTCCTTGAGTTTGTAATGAAGCCAAAGTAAGAGTTCTATACCTTGAAGATAGCTTGTGAAAGTGAAGACAAAGCCGGAGGAGAAACTTTCAAATTCGATGAGTAGACAAGTTTGGTGATCAGTCAAGTCACAACGGCGACAGCATATAAGACTACTAAATCATGCAAATTGCTTAAACTTCAGAAGCTTTCAATTTTGACGATGAAGTGAAGGATCAATGATCCGTCGAGTGAAAATGATGATGGTCAATCTAACTGCCATTTTGTCAATTTCGACCACTTTTGGGATAATTTTATAATATATCACCCAAGACTATAAATAGTTTATATTTGTTTATTTATAGGTAGACTACTTTCAATATTGACATTGAAAACTCTTGTATGAGTGTTGAGAGCTTGGTACAAGCTTTGATTGAACCTTGTTTAGAATGTTGGTCACATATTATCTCATTTTTATAGTGTCGTTTTGCATCAATGGGGTTCCCTTGTCTATCATCTCAGTTAGTGAAGCTCAATTTACTTTTCAATTTTAGAGATTGTTTAAGAAAGGACTAGGTTCAAAAGTAAATCTTAGTACTACTTTTCATCCTCAGATAAATGGTCAGGCAAAATGCATAATTCAAACTTTGGAGAATATGTTGAGGGTTTGTGTCATCGACTTCCAAGGTAATTGGGATGACCATTTACCTCTTATTGAGCTTGCATATAATAATAGTTATCACTTAAGCATTCAGATGGCTCCTTATAAAGCATTATATGGTAGGAGATGTAGATCACCAATTGGGTGGTTTGAAGTTAGTGAAGTTGAGTTGGTTGGACTTGATTTAGTTCACCAATCTATAGAGAAGGTGAAAATCATTATAGAGAGGTTGAAGATTGCCTAGAGTTATCCAAAGTCTTGCACCGATATAAGACAGAGAGATTTGAAATTTGAGATGAATGGTTGGGTACATTTGAAGGTTTTGCCCATGAAGGGTGTCATGAGAATTGGAAAAAAGTGCAAACTTAGTCCCTGATATATTGATCCTTACCACATCATAAAGTGAGTTAAAATGTAGCATATGAGTTGGAGTTAGCTTCTATTCATCCTGTGTTCCATATGTCGGTGTTGTAAAAGTGTTCGGGAGATCCTTCATTGGTGGGTCCTATTGAAAGTGTTGGTATTAGTGACAATTTGTCCTATGAGAAATTTTGATCCAAATCCTTGATCGTCAAATTCGTAGATTGAGGATTAAAGAGGTTGCAATCCGTCAAGGTTTTGTAGAGAAACCAATTTGTTAAAGAAGCTACATGTGAAGCTAAGGAAGATATGAAAGCCAAATATCCATATCTATTTGTGCCTACAAGTGGTGATATCGAAGGTATTATTCCTATTTTGAATTTCAAGTTTGATGTCCATTCTTGATGTTCGACTATTTGAGTTTATAAATATTTGATGACTTGATGGTATTCGTACTTAATGTCTCCTATAGTTTCATCATCTGATGGTATTCGTACTTGATGTCTCCTATAGTTTCATCATCATTCGAGGACGAATGATCTCAAGTGGGATATTGTAACACCCTAAAAAATATCCTAGCTTAAGAAATCCAAAATTCCTGAGAATTTGAGAAAATTTTGTCACTATCAGTAACCATAAATGGGTTTCTATGGCTCGTAGAAGTTTCTACAATCCATAGATAGATATTGTGGTTCCTCCTGACATTTAAAAATTCTTTTTGATCTTTTTGGATATCATTTATGAATCCATTCTACAACTCATAGATGATTCTATAAATCATAGATTGGGGTTTCGTAGATGAGATTTAGAGGGAAAAATTATTTGCCTGATTTCCATGAAACTAGGTTCATGAGTCGTAGACTTAGTCTCATAGTCCAATCTTTTATCGAGTCTGTGTGAGCTAAAGATAGAGTACATGACCCGTAGTCTGAATCATGACTCATGGTTAGGCTTCGTAACTTGAAGTCATAAAATCTAAATCTATGAAGTTTTTGATCCTTAGACAGGACGAGTTCCTTTCACGACCCGTAGAAAATGTTTCATAGATCCAAACTAATTTTCTTACTAGCAATCCACGAAATTCATCTACGAGTCGAAGATAGGACTACGACCCATATAAGAATTTCGTAGTCATTGTTGCCAATTTTAATGATGGGTTATTTTATCTTTTTTGGTCTTTTTCTAATTAAATTCTATATGTTTTGGGATTAAAAAAGACCCACATATAAATCTACTGCTACTATATCCTCATAATTACTTAAATTATTTTAAGATCAACTTCAAGCAAAGAAAGAGCTAGAGTTCGAGTTATTCTACCAAGATCTATTTGTTCCGAGTAAAGTTTTGATCTTTCTAATCATGTAAGGCTATCATAGCAGTGGATTGAGTTCGTTCACACACCCCCACATCTAAATTTTTATTTTGAATGCATATTAAGTGAAGTAAAAATCTAGTTTTGTATTTTGATTGAGTTGCTTATTTTTATATTGAATTCCATATAATTATGCATTGAAATTATTATTATTATTTTATGGCTACAATTGTTGTTCATGGTTACTTTTTCATGAATCCTGGTTGAGTTAATATTCATGGATTTTTCATGTCTTATTTGATATTGTTTTAAATCAAGGTTAAGCATGTTTTGAGTAAAGCCTTTGACTTTTCTATGTATTGTTGAAAGGAGTGATTTGAGCTACTATTATATATGTGTATTTTATTGAGTCCACAAGATTATATTTTGAAGAAAGAATTTTGATGGGATTGAATGACTTTTAAAACATATTTTATTGAGTTTCAAAGAGTATGAGCATTGATTTTAAATGAGTTTGAGCATTGAGTTTTAATGATGTTTTAAGCAAGAGTTTTGATAATGATGTTTGAAATGAGTTTGAGCTTTGAGTTAAAGTCTAATGAGACTAAATGAGATGAGAATATGAGAACATATTTTGGGAGGAGTATTAGCACTGATGTAAGAGTATTATTATCTCCAACTTCATAAACTATTGTCCGCCAACATAGAAAGAGAAAGTGTTCATACTTCTGAAGTCCCTATAGAGGTTTTATATTAATCCATGAGTTGAGTTGCATCCCTTACCCTAGCAAGGTACTAGATAGTTGTGGCAATGACAACAGTTCATTGTATCATCACTTTTTCATAGGTGGTGGTTGACGGTTGTAGGTATTTCTTAAAAGTAAGAGTATATTATTTTACTGAGTTGCATATGCATATTGAAAAATTGATGAGACTATTTGATGAAAGCATTATTTATACTACGTTTTTTAAAACTTGCATGTCATACTGATGTTGAGTTAAGCTAATTCTTTCTTTAAGTATCTTTGATGCATGTTGCTCTATTCAACCATATTACATACCGTACATTCAATGTTGCATCTTTTCATGATGCAGATACATATGTTATGGATTCACAACAGATGATTCGTTGAAGATTTTGAGCACTTTACTGAGTTTTGTTGAGTCCTCCTAACATTCGGAGGATGTCTTTTATTTCAGTTTGTCTTTCTTTTTATAGTTGAGGTAGTCTTGAACTTGTCTTGGTACCTTGTTGATACTACATAGAGGCTTCACAGATAAAGTCAATTGATGTACTTGGACTCTGTTTGAAAATCATAATTATTGATATAGAGTTAATTTTTGAGTTACTTAATTATTTGTTTGTAATTCCTTGATCCCACCCACATAATTGTTTGTATCTATAGATGTTTTTTGCTAATTGAGCATGTGATGAGATCAAGCGATTCACTTGGGAGCCAGCAATGATTTCTGAATGTCGGACACACCTAGGGTACCCTCACCAGGCGTAACATACGTAGGGAAAGGGGATTTACCTATAGTAGAGATTTGGAACTTACTTGGAATCATTTCCAAAGGATTTACCTGTACATATTTTTCACCCATCCTTGCTCGTTGTCTAGAAGTTTGATTTTTCATCCTTGGAAAAGAGACAATTTGTCAACTATCATCGAATTCTAGCATTGTGGAAATGGAGGTTTCCTTGTATTAGTGGTTGGCGGATAAGAGCTATAATAATTCCTAGAAACGTCTCCTAGTTTTCAGAATTAGTGCACAAAATCCCTTCCCCTTCGTAGATTACTTTTTGGGAGTGATTCCCAATTTTTACTTCATTGTTAATCGGAATATTTAGCAGTACTTGGATGCAGATATGCACATTGCGTCCCCTTAATCTTGCAGAGGTACAAGTGTTAATATTTAGGAGCCTACTTTTTCCTAGTTTTTTCAAGATTTTTTTATCATAGAACTCGATTGGGAGATAGGGTAATCTGGTCTAGATTGTAGTATGCCTTATCATGACTTCTTATTGGATAAAATCTGGTTTCTATCTTCTAACTATAAGAAAGTTGTCTACAACAAGCTAAGGTCCATTATGTAAGGCTTTGTTCAGATTACCTTATTAGTTGAACTTAGCTATAAAGAAATCTCAACCCAGGTCAATAAGTAGGAAAAGTTGAGCTGACTTCCATATATCTATCTATCAGTTTAGTTTTTATATAGTTATGTGAGAGTCTCTTTTTGAATAGTTTTATTATGATCGAATGCTTTCAAGGATGGTAGATTCTTTGCTTTTCCTCTTTTGTTGGCATTATTGGGTCCGATGAAGAGTCGTATAAGAAACTTGATTCGTTATTTAGAGGTTATGTGTGATTCAGATCTTTCCCTTTATTAATAAGGATTTCCTTGGAGGATTTCCCCTAAAGGGAGTCAACATCCATTGCATTTGTAGTGTTTGGTGATTCTGGTGAACTGAGAGTTTTGGGGAAAACGTCCTATTGCTGGTATTGTGGGACATTTTGGATTTTCTAAGAGCCGAAGAACTTTTAGAGAGAAATCTATTTTTCTGCAAAATTTTAGATAGGTTGGTAATACAATTTAAATTCAATATTATGTATTGTTATGAATTCGATAGTTGCTAATACAGAACAAATATAATACATTTTTAACAACATAAACTAATTTAATTAGTACTAAAATACTTGAAATTCATGTATAATACATTTGTGTTAAAAATATTTTAATTATTTATTCATCACATACATTGAAACATGCTTATATATATTGAATTCAAAATGTATGATAATTGTTGTTTATTTTTTCTCTAACTATGTTAAAAATGTATTATACCTGAATTTTAAATATTCAAATACTATTTAAATCAGTATATATGTTATTATATCAAAATTATATTAGAAATATATATTCTATATGTATTTAGCTATTTATTTTTTGATAAGTAAAGCTAATTTATGTGAGGATAAACGATGTGATATAACTCATAAATAAATTTGGGCTTTGATTAAAGTCCCAAGCTTAATTTTGCTGAAAGAGAACAGTAGAAAATCGCACTATTCCTCTTTTCGTATTCTTCAAGTCATTTGAATTTAGCAAGCGGAGCTTAGGTTATTGACAAAATTCCGATGACGAGCGAGGCGGAAGACGTCATCCGCCGCCGTGCGGCATATGCTGAGTACCGGAAACAGCTACTCCAGCACAAGGAGCTAAATGCTCGGCTAGGGGCAGGTAAAATCCTCTAAAATCTCAAAACCCTAGTCATCTTGAATTCTGATGTTCATTTGGTTGCCTGAAGCTGATATAGGATTTATAGGCAGTGAATACGTGCACACATTATATGTGTTTGTGTGTTTATACATTTATCTATATACTACATGTATGTATGTACGTTTATGGAAAAAGTCTGCGATTGAAGCCTCTGAAACTGGGGTATACATCCCTGATGATAGTAATGTAATGCAGTCATCTTTTACTTTGCGGTTGCTGCTACAGTCCTGATATCTAAAATTACTAATTCCTGAAGAGCTTATTTATATTGGAACCACCCTCAGACTCGTTTTGGTGGTTTCTATGTGATTTCTTTTGCAATGCCATGAATATGTCCATGTGATTATGCTATGATTGCTTTTTATAGGACAAAACAATACTTATTCTGTGTTTGGTAAATCATAAATGTGTTGTTAAAAAAAATCTTTTCCTAGGAAATACCAACTAGTTCTATTACTTACTTTCTTGTGTTTGGTAAGTAAGCAAGCTAGCAAAAATATTATCCCAACAATATTTGTATATAAACTAGATAAACACTATAGAGATGGAGTGGTGCTGGAGGGGAAGGGGGCTATAGGGATGGAATTGGGATGAGGTGTGTTGGAGGGTGTGGAGGAGACAATCAATGTAGAATACTTCTGGTGGAACTTGTTTTTCTACTTGGTTTTTATTGTTATTGTTAAGGAGCTTGTTGTTCTAAAAAGCAAATATTTTTCAAAAATTATGATCCACCAAATATGAAAAAATTGAAAATATTTTCCAACAAACACACCCCTAAGGTAAGAAAGAAAGAAATGGAAGATCATAGTTTTGGCTTAGAGCAACTGCATGGTGTGAAGATCTCTAGGGTCCCTTGATGTTTTTGACATTGGATGTCTGTCATCCAATAAATGCTTTCACTTTTCTTCTGGTTAGAAAATGGATAATTTCTTGCTACCTAGGTTTTATCAAAATGTTAGAGGCTTTGATACCCTGTGAAAAGAGTGTTGGATTAGTTGTTAAGTCATACTCATAGAGATTCTTTATATTGGAGTCTTGATTGTCTGGTAGTAACATAAGTAATTATTTTCTATATACTACAAAAAAAGCAATTGCTTTCTTCAATTAATGTGTTTCATGTTGTGAGCCTACAAATATTTTAATATTTCATAATCACTAATTCACTTGACTTTTGGAGTGAACAATCTACTAAAGATAGTGAGTGTAAGCTCTAGTCTTGACCATAGGCAAGTTAGTTTGAAGTGTCATTTATGTGGTTGTCTGGTCAACAAACATCTACTAGCTTACAACAGTTTTTCCTAAGCTCATTAGTGAATTCATGTTCAACTAGAAGGATTTTCAATTTCAATTTCTATAACTTTCAATTTTTGAGATGGTTTGGACATGTGAAGAGACGATATCAAGAGACACCAATGAGGAGGCGCGAGAGGTTAGTTATAGAGGATACGAGGAGAGGCAGAGGGATGCCGAAAAAGCATTAGATAGGAGGGTGTGGAGGATGAGTATTAGGGTAGAAGTTTAGTAGATAGTGTATTGTTGTCTTGCTTAGGGTGGTTGGTGTTGGCCATTGTACTAGTTGTATCACTATAGTTCTTGCTTTTGATATTTATCATTCTCTATTATTGTTTTTGATAATCTAGCCAACTAGCCAAGTATGTTGTTTCTTCATTATTGCATTTCGATTATTGCATTATTTTATTGTTGTTGTTGCTCCCTTCCGGTAGACTTTGCAATGTTTCCTGGTGACTTGCTATATTTTCTTCACTGGCGCCTTCTTCTTTATAATTCGATTTGCTGCACTTGAGGCGAGAGCCTTTCGAAAACGGTCTCTCTACCTCTACGAGGTAGTGGTAAGGTCTGCATACACTCTAACCTTCCCAAATCTCAATTATGGTATTTCACTAAATATGTTGTTGTCTCTTGTAATAATGAGCTAATGATGGGAAGCTTTATTTTTGGCCAACAACTTGCAAACCAATTAAAATTATAATTTTTAACCGATCACAATGAACACGCAGTGTATTTTATGTTTATTGAGGAAACTTAGAATTCAGAAGAATGAGAACATGTTTTCCTACCTTATCAGAAACATCTTGCCTTTGTACACCAAGTTCATGACTTGATCTGTAAAATGATATCACAACTTCTCAAAACTAAAAATCTTTAGGTAAGTTCTTCCTTACTGTAACTCGTAACTGTATTTCTTCTTTATGAAAGAATCTTAGAAATCAGAAACATTGCGACATAGTTTTCCTTATCAAAAACTTCTCACTGTTGGACTTCAAATTTTTATATCTTGACCTATAAAGCAACATCACAAGTCTATAAAAGCTTTGTATATGGAAACAGTTAAGGTTACCCTTTTTTTTTTTTGGTTTTCCACTGTGTTTGATTTAAGCTCATTTTCTGGAATGCAGCTCTACATCATAGGGTATCAGTGCTAGTGCTTCTGAACTAGTTTGAGTAGAGGTTGCAAATGGTAATAATTCTACATTTTATCCTAAGATTATTATACCTTATACCTCACACCAAATGACTCCTAAGATTTTTTATTTTTTTTAGGAGGCCTTTTGAACAAAGAATCTGGGATGGGGAAAGATGATTAGAATCTTAATCTTATTTCTTATATTGAATTCATGGGTATTGAGAGTGTTCTCATAGGTATTTCAAACATAAATGGTATACATGCCCTTGGGTAGATTATTTTTGGGAAGTTTACTCCGATATCTTTGTTTGGGGTGACTTTTTAACGGTTTTCTTCTTTCCCTTACTATTTTTTCATTTATGCTTATCGTCTTTGTTTTTTTCTTTAATCCTAGTTGGCAAGGAGTCATGCACTATTGAGGTAGAGTTATGACTTCATCAGAAGAAGTCATCAGACAACACTATTGGAGTGTAAAGATTTAAAGTATTTTAAGGGGGATCATAACCTTATTTGCTTAGATTTATTCATTCAAATAATGTGCTTTCTTTGATATGATTCTCGATGGACTTATTCGGTATTCTTTTTAATTATCAGCTGTAAAATTTCTGATAGGCCAATGATTCCGGTTTTGTCTGTAACTCTGTTTTGTACAATCTCCATATCAATTAATGAGAGCTTTATTGTATGCCTTTAATCGGTATATCATCAATAACCTAAACCCAGACACTGCTCATTTTTCATCAGGAATTGAGAAATGAAAACTCAAAGCAATGAGTCTGCTCTATGACAGCTAATTATGCTGTCACTGTTGTTAATATTTCCTTAATGGTCACTGATTTTATCTATTTATTTTGTTTCTTTATATATAAGATGCCTAGCTATTTTTCATCAAAGTGCTAGCAACTTCATTGCATATCTATTGTCTTTCTGTGTTCAATTGTTGCATAACTGATGCTGGTTGTAAAATTGTACACAGTTAAAGAGAATTTGCGTGGGGCCAAAAAGGAATATAATAAAACAGAAGGTGATTTGAAGTCATTTCAGTGTGTTGGGCAGATTATTGGCGAAGTGCTCCGTCCTCTAGATAACGAACGCTGTAATACATTCTTTTCATATTTCCGCTGATTGTCATCATTTTATTTGAGATCTATGGATTTTAATGTGTTTAATTCAATGATTGGCCCGTGTTCCCACCTCCCAAAAATTAAAGTCAAAGTGAGGCGCTGAATACTAACCTATATTCTTTTACCTAGAGAAGAAGTCTACTTCTAAATGTAACATTGTGGTTTTGTGCTGCAAAGACAGTAGGGAGCTAGTGATAAGTGGTGCTGTTCATATGTTTAACCATGCATACATTGTCTGCTCATACTGTTTATCCATATTCATATTCATTTTCTATGCTATAAACCATGCATAATCATATTTACTATTTATCCGTCTTTGTATTGCATTCTGTTAGGAATGAATTATTCTATTGACCCGGTTTTTACATTGTAGTAAACAAGTTGAAGTAATTTTTGGGATGAACTTAAAACACGTAATATTTTTCAGTGATAGTTAAAGCCAGTAGCGGTCCAAGGTATGTGGTTGGATGTCGCAGTAAAGTGGATAAGGAAAAATTGACTTCTGGCACTAGAGTGGTTCTTGATATGACGACTCTTACAGTCATGAGGGCACTCCCACGCGAAGTTAGTGGTTATTTCTCTGCTAGTATTGGGAACTTGTAGAGAAGTATTATATTTGTCCCTCCCTGAGTTCCTTATCTTGAGTTTCTTATGACAGGTTGACCCTCTTGTGTATAATATGCTTCATGAAGATCCTGGCAATATAAGCTACTCTGCTGTGGGTGGACTGTCAGATCAGATCAGAGAGCTGAGAGAATCAATAGAACTGCCTCTGATGAACCCTGAACTTTTCCTTCGTGTTGGAATCAAGCCTCCAAAGGTGCCTTGTTTAATATAATTTGACCACTTTCTTGTATCTGTGCATTCTTCATGGAGCTTTCATGGTTGAAATTGCTGCTACTTTTAAGTTTCCACTGATGCTACCAAGTTTGTTGGTCTCAGGGTGTTCTTCTCTATGGGCCTCCTGGGACTGGCAAGACCTTGTTAGCCAGGGCAATTGCTAGCAACATTGATGCCAATTTCTTAAAGGTGAATAATAAAGGTTTTGGTTATTTCCTCTTTTTCCAAAGTATTTCATAATCCGGTATTTATTTATAGTTGGTGCAAAATGCAGGTAGTATCAAGTTCCATTATTGATAAATACATAGGTGAGAGTGCGAGATTACTCCGGGAAATGTTTAACTATGGTCGTGATCACCAAGTAAGGATTTCAAAACACATCCTGGGTATACTAAATCTAGTAAACCACTGTGTGATTCCCTTAAAATGTACTGATAGTTTTTGTCTTTGTTTAAAGCCATGCATCATTTTCATGGATGAGATTGATGCAATAGGTGGGCGTCGATTTAGCGAGGGAACAAGTGCAGATCGTGAAATTCAGAGAACGCTCATGGAGTTGCTTAATCAGTTGGATGGATTTGACCAGCTTGGGAAGGTCTAAGTTGATCTTAATTATATATCTCTAAGAAGCTATTGGGAATTTCCGTCTATTTATGATCTATGATGTGCATACTTTGTTCCCCTCACTTGCAGTTCTTGTTTCTTGGATTCTATAATAAGGATAATTCCCCAAAATTTGATTATCTATCATATATATACATACTAAGAAGAAAGAGAAGATCGCTTAAATCAGGAGAGAAAATGGTTTTATTTGCTTGAGTTTGGCATTGACTACTGTGGTCCTCTGGCTTTCTGCTTTTATTTTCTCAAGTAAAATCCGTCGATGCTAAGTAGTTAATCTTTATTCTACTTGCAGGTAAAAATGATTATGGCAACAAACAGGCCTGATGTTCTGGACCCAGCTCTTCTCCGCCCTGGTCGGTTAGATAGAAAGATAGAAATACCCCTGCCTAATGAACAATCAAGAATGGAGATCCTCAAGATTCATGCTGCTGGAATTGCCAAACATGGTGACATTGATTATGAAGCTGTTGTTAAGCTTGCTGAGGTGTGTTTAGTGATGCTATGAAAATTAGTTTGTTTGTGTGACCTACGGGGAGTTTTGACAATCTGTTTCTCCTCAGGGTTTTAATGGGGCTGATCTTCGAAATGTGTGCACTGAAGCTGGTATGTCAGCAATACGTGCAGAGCGTGATTATGTCATCCATGAGGATTTCATGAAGGTATGTGTGGTTCTTCTTTTACAAGGTATCGGTTAGTTGGAGGGCAATGCACATTCTGAGTCAAAAGTTTGAATATTTCATTACAGGCTGTAAGGAAACTGAATGAGGCAAAGAAACTTGAATCAAGTGCACACTATAGTGCTGATTTTGGCAAGGAGTGAGGGGTTTCTGGCATTGTGTGATATAATCAACCCCAAGGAGCTACTGGACTGTTCCACAATTTTTGTCTGGCTACATGCTTTACTATTGTAGTTGCATATACTTGTATTTGCCCATTTTCAGGAAGAGAGCATTCGGCACGTGGTCAACTGTTTTGCGCTTCGTCGGACTTTGTTATGGATGGCAAGGTGAAAGAAAGATTGGACTGAATAAATTTGCAGTTCGTGCGATTGAATTCTGCAATCATGTTACATATTTGATATAACAAAGACTTTTAGTGTAATTCTATAAGTAGGGTGTGGTGGTGATGTGTAAGTAGCCTTATTCCTACTTTGTGAAGGTCGAGAGATTGTTTTCCATAGTTTTTTGCCTTCAAGTAAAGCATATCAAATCAACTGTGGAAATTCATGTTGAAAATAACAAATAATATGATAACTGATGCAAAGAAAATGACATAAAAACAAATCTATTGTTTTGGATCGTGAACAAAAATCTCTTACTACATTTTGTAATTATGAGTCTTATTTTGTATGTATAAAAAGATGAAAATTAGTTACACCTCCTAACTTTACTTTGAATAACGAACTCTTCCCTCAATTATGAACATTTTTCTCCCTCTATGGAAATAATGCTAGAGAAAAGAAACTACTCCCATAGAAGTACTACCTAGACCAAAAGGTAGTTAATAATACTTAAAATTATAAAATTACACAACTTAGTTTACTCAAATTTTCAATATTCCCTACCATATAAAAATATTACAAGAATTTCATATTTTATAAACTATTTATTAATTTTTGATACCTACAATAAAATATTCTCTCTCTAATCTAATATCCATAATTAGTCTTATTTTTATGTCTTTTACAGTCCAATCAAAATAAATCACTTATTAACTGTCATAAACTATTTCAAATTTTAATCTTTATTTTCACGATTTTTGGAGTCCTATTTTCTTCCTTCTTTCATCCAAACCCTTTCCCATACTACTTTGTATCTCTAAACAATAGAAATGGCTTCTCAATCCAACAATAGTGTCGGTATTAATCGTGAAGCAGAGGACCATGAGCAGAGCGAAGATACTAATTTGGAACAATCAGACGATTGTTCACAACACTCCGAGGAAGACGACATTGAAGATGATGATTTTATAGTAGAGACGGAGGCAACAAAGAATGTACCTTCAAGCTCTAAATCAACAAACCGAAAATTACATGCAAAAAAAGGGGAAAATCTGGTACCCATTACAGATAGACCAGTGTTGCCAAAGGTGTGTTTTAATATACAATTTTTTTACGGTTTAATTTGTTTCTTGATAAATTTTTGATACACAATTTTAAAATCTATACGTTTGGAGAGGACATTATGAATTTTGCTTATATATCTGTGTTTTGGATGTTTTTAACATTAGTTGGTATTTGATTGATACATTCATGGTATCAATTTTTTAGGTTTGTGCACATGCAATTAGGCGATGTCCATATAATCGAATCTCATAATTGAAGTGTCAAAACTTCTGATTAAGGACGCACAAGTATATAAAAATTAAAAAATCTAAAAATATAACTAAGTATCAAATTTCTAAATTTAGGTATCAAATATCTACAGAATGTTTTTTTAACAAAATATATTGTTCAAGTATCATGAATTACAAAATCCTAAATTTTTGGTACATATATAAATTTTGTGCATAAACAAATGCATGTATCTCAAACCATCATGTTTGTCAATGTATGAAGTATCTAACCGTAAGTATCGAAAGCCCTTATTCAACTTAAGTATCTAATGCCTTTTATATCAACTTTTCATGTATCAAAAATGCAGTACATAATTTGAAATATTAATTTTCAAGCATGAGTGTTTGATACAAACCACAGTTCTGTTAGTTCTTACTAGTATTAAGTTCTTCATTACTCTAAAATACAGGGATCAAGCTATGTTGTACAGCAAATTCCTAAACATTGTCTTAGGTTTGGAGCCTCTTACAACTCTGCTTTTGTCAATAACATAAAGTCATCAATTGGAGAAGATGGATTTGAAAGATTTCGACAATCTATTTTTGGTCCTTACCTCAATATACCTCAATGCAATTTTCAAGGGCAAATAATAAAGTGTTTGTTGCTTCTTGAGGTCAAGCAAGACCAACCCAACGAGTTGCATATCCGACACGCTAGGGAAAATGTCCTTCGTTTTACTATCAGGAATTTTACCCTAATTACTGGGTTAAAATGTTCTGGCAATCCCAATGAGTATCATTACACCGATGCAACCCCTAGCAAGCTATTGGGTAAATACTTTCCTGAGTCCCCCAATGGTATAAAAAAAGGGACACTGGTTCAACGTTTCAGCATTGGTCAATGGGACAACACGGAAGACGTTGTCCAGATGGATATCATCTACTTCATTCACACCTTACTATTTTCTCTAATTGACCGGTCACCTATTCCAGTACAACACTTTCGACTTGTGAAGGATGGCAGCTATGTTAATTATCCATGGGGACTAGTTGTGTTTGATAAACTGATCAAAAGCTTTATACAGGCGTTTACTAAATCAAAGAAATTGTATCGACTGTCAGGCATGCCATACGCGCTAAATGCATGGATATATGAGTGTGCATCTAGCGTCCAGGTTGATGTTGTTGTTAAGGGGGGAAACAACATTCCTAGGATCTTGAACTGGGAAGTTACAGGACTAAGGCCAAAATACGATTTTCTCATGTCTACCATTTTTAACAAGGTATCAATCATCTCAAAAATTTTCAATTAATTTTTTTTAGTTATGTTTTGTACTTGTTACAACAATTATTACCAATTATCAATAAAAATTTTCTATCAGGTTATTTGTTTCAACTTGGTTGCAACACCCGAAGAAATAGCATCATTTGAATTGTCAGGCCCCAACATTCTTCTTTCCAATGAACCTTCTCCACCAAGAATTCGTACTCCATCTTCTGGGCAGCACAACATTCCTGGTTTTGAGGATTTTTCAACTGAACCACCTGCACATTTGCTGAGAAGGTCAAAGTGCAGTGCATCTACATCAACTCCACCACCACTCCCAAAAAAGCGTAAATCTGTGCATGCTACCAAAATTGTTCCAGTTCCTCCTACCAAGCGTAAGAAATTAGTGCGCTTTTCTAAGACTCCAGAAAAGACATCAAATTATGCAAAGTCATCGGAGACGCCTCAATCTTCATCGTCCCATGACAAATAAAGCTCAAATGAAGATTTAAAAAAAGTGAGAAAGTTTGTCAAGAAATATGTGAAGAAATATGTAAGTGTCAATATGTTTGCACATTTAATTTTTTTTTAATACTTTTTCACCACAGAAAAATAAAGCACCATACTTCACTGATACTAAATGTCATTCTTTAAAGGTCGACAAGAGGTTTAATGCTTTGGAGTCTTTGATAAATGCAAAGACCAGTGAGATACTCAAAGCCATCAGTGACGATGATCAAAACATTCAGCAAAACACTACTGATGATGTTGACATTCACCAAGCACAGAATAGGTAACCGGAAACAAATAAGGTATCATATTTTTCATATTATTGATACATCACTACTTCAAATACTACTTAGCAATTGATACTAGATACTTGATTTTACACACTAAGCAGTTTGGTAGTAACTTATTCCTATTTTTAAAACATTTGATACTTGATACTTGATATTTGATACTTGGTACTTGATACTTGATACTTGAGACTTGATACTTGATACTTAATAATTGTAAATTGATAACTGATAATTGAAGCTTGATACTTGATAATTCATACTTGATACTTGATAATTGATACTTGATGATTGATACTTGATACTTGATAATTGATACTTGATCTTAAACAATTGAAAGCATGCCATAAAAGTTGATATCTACTCATATTTCTTCTATTATATACACTTTAGGATGTTGACGAATTATTTATTCCGGACACACACATTCAACAAGTCTAAGAGACCAATGATCCTATTCTAGACAATGTTGACTGTACAGATCTGCACCAACACCAATCAAATGATATGGACATGGCAAAAGATGATTCTATTGCTATTGAGGTAGCCATATTCAATTATTATTGTTTATATAATCAAGTCAAATTCTCATGCTAGGCATCTCAAAAGTTGTACTCTTATATATCTGCCTAGGAGATTGTTTGTGTTTCGTCCGCAGAAACGATTGCTCATTCCTTTCAAGCAGGCCAACAAGCCAACGAAGATACAGTGTTGCACATAACTGTGAATCAGCACCAACCGGCTATCTCATAAATCAGAACAGATGATCCTCATGTTACCATTACTCCCGAAAGCAGTAAAGTAAATTTAAATAGTGAAGCCATTGAGGTATATTCTTAATATCATCATTTAATTGGTGGGGACATGTACACCTGTGATATGTATTTTTTATGCAGGTTCATAAGATGACTGAATCAAGTAAAGACCCGCAGAATTGCTCAACCGTTCCAGGTGATGTTGGACCATCAGAATCAAAAAGGGTTCGTATGGAATTTGACCCATTGAACAAGAACATATCTGTAAGTCATATCGATACACACATTTAATTAGTATGACATTTTTATCCCAAATGAATAATAACGAATAATCTCAATGCGTAGGATTCATCAACTAGCACCTCAATATCCGAAGGAACAAATGCAGAAATTGACGCAATATTGCCCGAACTAGACAACCCCGTAACAGCCACACCTTTGAAGACTGCCACGCAGGAAGAACTTATCGAAGACACATTCTTTCTTCGAGATAGTCAGCTACCAACAACTCTGCCATGCAAAGAAATTGTTCTACACGTATCATCTGAAACTCCAGTACAACGGAACAGAGCCCCTTCGCGCTTTATTCAATCACCATACCTAAGTCATTTCAGTTCAAGCGAAAAGGGAAAAGAAAAGATGTCATTCAAGTTTCGTCAAAAATTTTCTTTTGACAGACACGGTATTTACTATGATCCACCAATGGATCTAATCTCCGATTTTCACAAATGGGTTGAACAGGGGCTACTTAAATCACATGCGAAGAAGTAAGTTGGAAATAATTTTTTTACAGAAAAATATTAACATGTTTTAGTCATTTTTTTACCTGTCACCTTTCATTTTTGTTCAAGAAAATCACATGATGACCATTACAAATCTCGATGTTCGTCGATTGGTTCTGCGAGAATTGACTTTATTGTGGCATGCCCTCAAGACAAGAATTAGTTCTACATCATGTCAAGAGAAAACAATTGTTGGACAAATGAGGTAAGTTTATACGATATATCCACGGTACTCAATGTTTTACATTTTCAAGACTTTTTAAAATTTGTATAACCAGAAATATGTATTTATATTTTTTTATATGTTTTTACAATACATCATAACAAAAATTAGGTTAATATTCAAAGTTGATACTTGATACTTGATACTTAGATTACAAAGTTGATACATGATACGTGAGTTAGATTAAAATAGCATGTATTGATACTTGATACCAGACTTTTAATAATTGATATGTAGAGTTGATACAAGATACCAGACAAAAAACAGAACTTAATTTGTATAATTGTTACTTGATAATTGATTTCACATTATATATGTTTGAATAGATACTTGATACAAGTAAAAAAAATAGGTATCTTGTATAGTTGATACTTGATACTAGAAGTTCTATTACGGAAAGTATGATTTGCTATTATTTATTATTTTATTTTAAAATGTATTTTTCATCTCGCAGCACATAGATGTAATTTTCTATTACATTCGAAAGAAATCAAAACAACAATTCAGCAACCAGTACCGTTACACCACAACAAACTGCCTATTCAAGAACCAGATACTCGCAGCGCACTCCAGGTATTATGACTTTCCAGACGATGAAAATACAAGCACCGAGGAATCCAATCGTTCTACATCTGATGTTTCTAAGTTAGAGAGGTCAGTCATGAATATAATCAACAGATATTCCATACCTGTTGGAACTCCATGGCACCTTATCGACGAAGTCTATATCCTAGTCAATTGTGATGGTGATTTTCATTGGGTCCTGGCTGTAGTTGCATTGAAAGAAAGATTGATACGGGTGTATGATTCTAGGTTGGTTCAAGGCGTAGACACCAATCGACAGAGATTCAAAAAATGGTTGTTATATTGCCAACGTATCTGTACGAAAGTGGGTTCTTCGAAAAAACTTCTAGGACTGACTGGTCCATGCTTGATGATTATAAGGACAAGTCAATCGGGGAGATGATTGGTCAAAAAATACCATTTAAAATAGAATTTGTTAAAGGCATAGCCTAACAGAAAAGCGACAGCCTGTAAGTATATTCTCAATTCAAGTTTATAAATTTAATTTTTGACATGATATTTAATTCCTCATACATTCTATCCAGGGACTGTGGTGTTATGATTGTTGCATACGCTGAGTACATCAGCGATGGGATTTCAGTCCCAAATTAGTCACTGGATGCAAGTTACCTTGGAATGAGATACGTTGCATTGAAGGCTCGTGAAGGATATGTAAGCGAAAATGATGATCCACCAAGACCTAGGGATGTGTTCCTTCAGCCGGACAAAGGCAAAATGGTTGATATTTCATAGTTTGTTCGGCTTACAAATTGCTTTTATTATTTTTTACAAACAGTACTAACTACACTGCAAATTGGTGGTTCTTGATTTTTTTTGCTTAATGAAACACACTGTTTTTTAACACGTTTCAACCTTTTGTCTGAAAATTCTATTATAATATGTTATTTGATACGCAAAAAATATTGTTGATACATATTTTTTGTGTCGTAACACTCTAAAATTTGAGTTACTGTTATTCTTCAGTTTCACATAACAGTCATCATCATTTCTAATATATGTCATTGTGGTTCAACAATTGATAATATTTTTATTATGTTGCACCATTACATGTTTGATACCTACACAAATGTATTTTTATATTATACTTCATATGACAATTAAACTTATATTATCTATTCTTAAGTATTTTGACACATGAAAGTATTTTTTACATTAACATGATATCCGGTAATTCTTGCCTAAGTTACACATAATCAAACATGAATTTTCTTACAATACTTAATGTAATTAATCCACATATGTGATATATATTGATGTTTCTTCAAAGGTTCAATGATACATCTATTTTTATCATTAAATGATATTTGATACTTGAATTTAGTAGTTATTGTGTTTAGCTAACGTTTGATACTTGATAATATTCAAAATTGATACTTGATACTTGATAATTGATACTTGATACTTAGATTACAAAGTTGATACATGATACGTGAGTTAGATTAAAATAGCATGTATTGATACTTGATACCAGACTTTTAATAATTGATATGTAGAGTTGATACAAGATACCAGACAAAAACAGAACTTAATTTGTATAATTGTTACTTGATAATTAATTTCACATTATATATGTTTGAATATATACTTGATACAAGTCAGAAAAATAGGTATCTTGTATAGTTGATACTTGATACTAGAAGTTCTATTATGGAAAGTATGATTTGCTATTATTTATTATTTTATTTTAAAATGTATTTTTTTCATCTCGCAGCACATAGATGTAATTTTCTATTACATCCGAAAGAAATCAAAACAGCAATTCAGCAAAGAAATCAAAACAACAATTCATAATCAAAGTGCACAACAACTCTTTCATTTATTCATCTCATATATTTAAAGTCTAAGTATATATTCATGTATCACTTCTCAACTGGAAAGAAATTACAGGTTCTTCTGTTGTATCCTTCATGCCCACAACGTCCACATCGATTTGTGCTTGTGCTTTTCTTTTCACTAGCACTCTTCTTCCTACCCTTTTTTGGTATTCCAAACATCCTTTTGTATTTTGGTGGCAGTACTATTTCACCTTCAACATCCTTGGGAGCAGACCAATCACCCTTATCTGGCATTGGAACCATTGGGACTTCATACGTGTTAGCTAATGTTTCTGGCTTGTAATAATCAGAGCAATACGGATGCATGTTGACTACATTTCTGTTCTTCAAAACAGCTACTGCATGTGAACAAGGGATCTCATCAAGTTGAAACCTCCCACAACTACATTTTTTCCTTTCAAGGCAAACAACGTATCTTCTACCCGAATCGTAAACTGAAAAGATATATTCCAAAGAAGGAACAACCTGTTATAAGTTAACGATCAGAACATTGGGACATTCCATATTATTAACAATATAATTATTTTTTTAAAAAGGCTTAAATTGACTGATACTTAAGTTAACTAAAAAAAATAAGTCTTGATACATACCTTCATCCTTGAACAATTTATTGTATTCTCAACTAAAATATCCTCAAATTTCCTACCCAATGTATCTTTATTGTACGATGTCTTGTCTCTGTTTTTGCAATTTCAAGAACCAAATAAAATTCTAGCTTCTTCCCAGAAATCTATTATTGGTAATTGTCTTGCATTAACTAGACACCCATTTATACATTCAGTAATGTTCGACATCATCATTCTCCCCCTGTTAACTGTTGCGTGTACTCGTGCCCACTTCTCATACCTAATATTTTGTAGGTAGTCTTTCACCCTGTGATCAACCTTCGACATTATTTTATCAAACTCCTCTATTTTGTAGCACTTTGCCATTGAGTAGTACATATCACTAAACGTTTCTTTGCTTTTCCTAAAATTTATGCAATCATTTTTCCAAACGTATCATATGCACGCATAATGAGGTACATTAGGAAAAACAATACTTACACTTTTTAAGATACTCTCATTCCTATCAGATACAACACACATATTTTTCCTCTTACCAAATGCATTTTTGAACTGCTGGAAGAACCACGTCCATGAGGCGTCATTCTCTGTGTCAACCACATCGTAAGCTAATGGTAAAATGCAACCTACATTCAGATTACATTTCATTAACTTTCAAGAAATAAATTTTTTTGTTGCATATAACTAAATGAAATTATTTAAATGTAAAAATTAAAACACCAGTGATACCTGCGCCATCCAGTGTGCTAGCCGACACGAACGTCCCTTTGTAAGCTCCACTAAGATGAGCACCATCAACCACCACAACTGGCCTGCAGAACTGATATCCTCTCATAAGCGGCCTTAACGCAATGAAAAGATACTTGAACTCATTCTCAACTGACTTGTGCATCCTAATATATGAATTTGGATACACAATATTAAGCATGTGTATATATCTAGTCATACGCCTATAACCATCCGCAGGTTTCCCTCTCAACATTTCTAATGCTCGTTCTTTCGCACGCCATGCTTTTTGATACGCAATATCCACACCAAAAGCGATTTTGACATCATCAACTATATCATTCGGCGTGTGACTCCTTTTATGGTTAATCAATTTGGGGACAGTAACACAACTCACAAAGGACAATGCTGCTTCGACTTTGTTCAGTATCCTTTCCCTCATAGAACATGTATGCACATCATTGAAATACCTTATCTTAAACATCTCTGTATTTTTCCTATATGATGCCTTCATCCTCCAAGCGCAATCCTCCGAAAATATTTTAGCACGTAGCTGCATTTTACACAAGCAAAAAAATTAATTATGTATTTAAATTAATATTTAACTCCCCTAGAACTTATTTACGAATGTTTCGACGTATATATGTGAAAATTCCCCTCATCCAGACAGTCAATGCCGCAATTGCACAGTACCAGAAATATCATTTTGATACGTTACTTCAATTCCACAATTTAAATCACACGACCTTTATTTACTAGATACATATTATTATTTTTTTACCTTTTTATTTTTGTGCAAATATGTATCAAATTATATAAACATTGAAATTATACAGTAAACTATCGTTTATTTTAATGATACGTATCATCAACTTTACCTTTTCGTAGAAATATATAACAAATTATAGGAACATGGGAACTGAACACAAACCTTTTGTTATCTGATTGTTTGACTCTGAAATTATATCTTTTTGCAACCTTATATTTTCCCATTACTACTATCAATGTTGCTTTATCTTTATATACTTATTTTTCTTTAATATTAAAACTCATGTACGTACCAAATATCGTTGATACGTCCAATCCATGTTCAAAACAAGAATTTTCAGTTCCAAACTCTATTGACCCAACCACATCATCATCATGTTGTGATTTTTCGGCAAATACTATCGATCCAGCCACACAATCAAATTCTTCAATCTCACCTACGTCTAAATCTAACGCATCTATGCATAATGGATACGTACCGAAATCGGGTTCATTCTTTTTTATCTCAATATAGAGCTTTACACCCATGTCATTTCAAATAGTTATAGGAGAAGAATTGCCTTCTACTACGTATCTTATCATTAATCTCTTTCTTTTTTATCTATATTGAGCTCGGCCGCAATTGCTTAATTCATATTAACGAAAGATATATTTTCTCCAACAACAATTCCATCGCTTCTGTATTGTTCGTACACAACCTCGAACACCCATTTATCAGAGTGACGTAACAATATTGATACGTTCATACCGTAACAATATTGATACGTTCATACCGTATCAATTAGCGAAATTCACTAAATAATGTATGAATTTCATATTCATTTAATTCTTCAAAGTATTATCATGGGAGGTTTTATCCAAGTTGTCTTCTTTTTTAACCATAAATACATATTGTTGCGCACAAAAAGGGATCACAATTGCAATCAATAATTTAATTCCTTAATTAATGCATGTTTGTTAATAATTTTTGGTTGTTCCACAATTAACTCGTAACTGACTATTTTTTTGCTAAAAAATCGCTACGTATCAACCGACTAATGACATATCAAACGCATACAAAAAAGAGAGATTTTAGGTAATTTGCAAAATAGTTGGTATAGAAAGGAATTATCCTATCATAGTATGGTATTTGTAAAATTTTTACTAGGTGTGGATAAAGATTGAAAAGCCACTAAAATTTCAATATCCATTAACTTTTCAATCAGTCATTTCAAAATTATAACAAGCTCTAGTGTGAAAAAAATCTTGAAGTGGTGGTCCATAAAATTTAAACATCATCATCAGAATAATATGTTATATTATTAAGTAAAACTTTTACAAATACCATACTATGTAAGGATAAATCCTTTCTATACCAACTATTTTACAAATTATCTAAAATCTCTCTTTTTTGTACGCGTTTGATACGTCATTGGTCAGTTGATACGTAGCGATTTTTTAGCAAAAAATAGTCAGTTACGAGTTAATTGTGGAACAACCGAAAATTATTAACAAACATGCATTAATTAAGGAATTAAATTATTGATTGCAATTGTGATCCCTTTTTGTGCGCAACAGTATGTATTTATGGTTAAAAAAGAAGACAACTTGGATAAAACCTCCCATGATAATACTTTGAATAATTAAACGAATCTGAAATTCATACATTATTTAGTGAATTTCGCTAATTGATACGGTATGAACGTATCAATATTGTTGCGTCACTCTGGTAAATGGGTGTCTGAGGTTGCGTACGAACGATATAGAAGCGATGAAATTATTGTTGGAGAAAATATATCTTTCGTTAATATGAATCAAGCAATTGCGGTCGAGCTCAATATAGATAAAAAAAAAAGAGATTAATGATAACATATGTAGTAGAAGGCAATTCTTCTCCTATAACTATTTGAAACGACATGGATGTGAAGCTCTATATTGAGATAAAAAAGAATGAACCCGATTTCGGTACGTATCCATTATGCATAGATGTGTTAGATTTAGACGTAGGTGAGATTGAAGAATTTGATTGTGTGGTTGGATCGATAGTATGTGCCGAAAAATCACAACATGATGTTGATGTGGTTGGGTCAATGGAGTTTGGAACTGAAAATTCTTGTTTTGAACATGGATTGAACGTATCAACGATATTTGGTACGTACAGGAGTTTTGATATTAAAGAAAAACAGGTATATAAAGATAAAGCAACATTGATAGCAGTAATGGAAAAATATAAGGTTGCAAAAGGATACAATTTCAAAGTCAAACGATCAGATAGCAAAAGGTTCGTGTTCAGTTCCCATGTTCCTATAATTTGTTATATATTTCTACAAAAAGGTAAAGTTGATGATACGTATCATTAAAATAAACGATAGTTTACTGTATAATTTCAATGTTTATATAATTTAATACATATTTGCACAAAAATAAAAAGGTAAAAAAATAATAATACATATCTAGTAAATAAAGGTCGTGTGATTTAAATTATGGAATTGAAGTAACGTATCAAGATGATATTTTTGGTACTGTGCAATTGCGGCATTGACTGTCTGGATGAGGGGAATTTTCACATATATACGTCGAAACATTCGTTAATAAGTTCTAGGGGAGTTAAATATTAATTTAAATACATAATTGGTTTTTTTTTCTTGTGTAAAATGCAGCTACGTTCTAAAATAATTTTCGAAGGGTTGCGCTTGGAGGATGAAGGCATCATGCAGAAAAAATACAGAGATGTTTAAGATAAGGTATTTCAATAATGTACATACATGTCCTATGAGGGAAAGGATACTGAACAAAGTCGAAGCAACATTGTCCTTTGTGAGTTGTGTTACTGTCCCCAAATTGATTAACCATAAAAAGAGTCACACGCCGAATGATATAGTTGATGATGTCAAAGTCGCTTTTGGTGTGGATATTATGTCTCAAAAAGCATGGCGTACGAAAGAACGAGCATTAGAAATGTTGAGAGGAAAACCTGCGGATGGTTATAGGCGTATGCCTAGATACATACACATGTTTAATATTGTGTATCCAAATTCATATATTAGGATGCACAAGTCAGTTGAGAATGAGTTCAAGTATCTTTTCATTGCG
>JBCEWC010003971.1:15082-28562 GCA_038996855.1 Solanum aculeatissimum | reverse complement strand
CACATGACTTGCCACATGTGTGTTGTTAACCCTTGAGGGGTATTTGTGGTCTCTTAATATAACGGCAGGGGTATTTTTGGTCTAAAAATCTAACGGAGGGTATAAATGGTCTATTTTGCATAGTTCAGGGGCAATTTTGACCCTTTAATAAGGTACTCTTGAACATAATTTAGATATTTTGAAAATAAAAGATCAATTTATAACTTGTTTGGCCACTTCTTTGAAAAGTAAAAAATATTTATATCATTTTAAAAGAATATTATTTTAAAAAGTAAAGGTTTTTGACATAATTCTTGAAAAGCCAAAAGTTTTAATTTATTTTTTTATATCAAAAAGTGCTTATTTTAGAAAATAAAGTGTTTTGTCAAATTTTAAAAATATTTTAGGATAGTAGCAAGAGTTGTTTTTATAAGCGAAAAAAGACTCCTTCACCCCCCTCCCCCCCCCCCCCCCCCAATCTTCAAACACTTTCAAAGCATTGATCAAAAATCTAACGGAGGGTATAAGTGATCTATTTTGCATAGTTCAAGGGCAATTTTAACCCTTTTCCATTTTTCTTATGATGATAATATTTGTATCGATTTGTAAGTATGTAGATTATATTATTAAATACTTATTTTTATATCAATACAAATTTCATAATAATTTTAACCAAACTTAAATACATAAAAAATACTTAATATTTTGTATTCACTGAATCTATAATTTCAAAATTTTGCGTATTTTTATTAACTATTGAGTCACAGCCTTAAAATTAAGAATCTCTATGTTATATATATGCACGTACGTATGTATCTTTTTTTCCTTATTAGTTTTTATTATAAATTTTATTCGGGCACTAATATAATTATTTGATCAAAAATAATATATTCATAAAATCTCATAAAGTGGGGTTTGGGGAGAGTAGAGTATACACAAACTTTACCATTGTCTCATTGAGATAGAAAGGTTATTTCCGAAAGACCCTCGGTTAAAAAATATATAATTATGTTTTGATATTTATGTTATTTTCTTCATACACTTTTATTCACTTATTATATTAAAAATAAAACTTTAAAATTACTTGTTTAATTTAGTATCTAAAAAATAATTATTTTTTATTTTATTTTAAATATTAATTACTCAATTAAAATAACTATTAAATTTATTAAAAATAATACAATAATTAATATGTATGTAAGTATTATGATAAACAGACGAGCAATAGAAAATAAAATGTACGCGATGTTTGTCTCGATAGGTACAGAGTTTGTCTAGAACATTATCTTTACCAAACAGAATAATAATATATAAAATAAATAAAAGTAGAAAGTAGTCCAGCATTTCTCTATGTTTTCACATTGTTTTATAAAGAAAAAAAAATCACTTTTTTACTCTAGCTTTTTCCCAGACATTACCTTTTTTTTTTTTTTTCATTTTCTCAATTGAAACATATATACCTATGTTTTATGTTTCTTGAGATTCGAAAATTTTGAGGAAAAAATCGTTCTTGTGAAGTGTTGTTGGTTGTTAATTTTCTTTTGTTTTACAGATTGTTGTCTGATGGGTAATTGTTTTGGTTCATCAGCTAGAGTTGATGCCAGTCTCAGCTCTCATAACATTTCTGGTACTTTCCCTTTTTATTCTTCTCTTTTTCTTTGTATGCTCTATTTTTGTTTTCAAGAACTTGCTGAACCTCCTTTTGGGGTATGAATAAAATTAAAGATCCTTTCTTCTTGCTTATCTTTTTCTGCTTTGAGATGGGTGCTTTTTTCTTTTTCATTTTTATGAAGTTGGGGATAGGTGATGACAAGGTGGGAATCAAATCCACACCAATAAGATGATAGTTCAGATAACTAACTGAGTGAGTTACTAATATTCCTGAGATGGGTATGATTTATTTTTGCCTCTCTATATATAAAACTGATTTTTCATTTTTATTTCATTTAGTTGGATGATGATATGAAATGAGCTTAAAGGAAGAAGTGGGGATACATATATCAGACCCTGACTTGTTTGGGATTGTTTTTTATGTTGTTTTCAGCTATGTTAGTCGGGGTTCTTCTAAAATATACTACTTTTGAATAATCTGACATGACCCCGTCAACTTTTTTAATAGTCCGAGCAATATAGGTTGTGATAATCATGAATGATTTCTAATTAGAAGTGGAGATTCATATCTCTGACCCTGACTGGTTTGGGACTGTTTTTGATGTTGTTGTTTGTGATAATCTTGAATGCTTTCTAATTAGAAGTGGAGATTCATATATATGACCCTAACTTGTTTGGGACTATTTTTGATGATATTGTTTGTAATAGTGTTGAATGGTTTCTAATTAGAAGTGGAGATTCATATATCTGATCCTGACTTGTTTATGACTGTTGTTGATGTTGGAGATACTCTTGAATTGTTTCTAATTAGAAGTGGAGATTGATTATATCTCCGACCCTGACTTGTTTTTGATTGTTGTTGATGATGTTGTTGTTTGTGATAATTTTGAATGGTTTCTAATTAGTTTTCTAACAGCAACAACTATCTCCCCCAGTGAAATATTCTTTCATTTTCATTTGGACTGCTTTGATTCTCCTATTCTTAGCTAAATTAGAGCTCATTATAATCTGTTCATGTTGTTCTGACTTCTAAGTATCTAAACTATTGTGAAAGATGCCTAACATAAGAGCTTGAAATTGTTCATTACCATTTAATAAGTACATCTTTATTATGATCTTGGTTTAATAAGTGAGAAGTAATGGTGTTTAAAGCACAAATCTGTTGCTTAATTGATTTGAGAAGATGATGTAAGTATGGGATGACAATTTCTTCTGATTGTTCATTGTGAATATTTGTTTGAATTGTATATAATACAGTTGTTTGTGTTTGGCTACTTCTGTCCCGTTTCAGAGGAGACTGGAGTATCTTGTTAGATATTTTGAGCTTCTTTTTTTACACTCTGTTTTGTGACTCGTGGATGACTTTGTTTGTTGAATGATTGTTTAAAGACAAAGTATTTGCAATGGTGAATCTTAACTGACCTATATGATGGTGAATTCTCTGTCTGACATTCCATGTACTGGGGGGCAGCAAGCCTTAAAAGCGACTGTTCGGCTGAACCTAATAGTTTTATCTAAAACCCTGTATTTGTATTATGTAATTCATTTAATATGTATCGATAATCTATCAAAAATTCTGTAAGAAAAAAAGGATTATGGTTCAAAATCCATAGCTAAACATCTTGGCTCCGCCTTTACATGTACCACCATAAATTTGAGAGGATTCAGTGCAGTTTTGTTGTTATAAGAAAGTCTCAGTTGAGATTGATAAGTGACATTTCTGGTGAAGATTTTAGAATAAAGCTTATATGCTTGACTGAATTAATAGGAGATGATGACTATTGTCAAAGATGAAAGCTTATAAGAAAAAGAAAATATAAATTGGTTGCTTAAGCTGATCAATGCTAATCGAAATCCTTAACTTGGAGCTAATATGCTGCATATTTTAACGCTCGTGGAACAGGATGATTCCTTTTCGAAGGTTATGGGTGATTCATTTTTCTCTCATATGGAATGAGTGATTCTTTGACTAGCATTTTGTGAATGTTACATGTGAAGATATGTGAGTTCATATGTCAATCATAGTATCTCCATTGATGAATGGATAACAATGGCCAAGCAAATTGTTTTCTCAATCTGTTAGTTATATGATATCACTTATTAACAAACAGTTAAATGGGAATCTTTTTTCTGGTTGCCAATTTTTGTTGCGCATATGACATACTACTACTATATTAATGCGATGCTTGTTGGTAAATCAAATACACTAACTTTACTTAGTGCACAACTACTGGCTATAGTGGGTATGAGAAGGGGTAAAGGTAGGCTGAAGAAGTATTGGGGAGGGGTGATTATACAGGATATGATATACTTGCACCTTACTGATGACATGACCCTGGTAGTAGGTATTTTAGCATTGCCTAGTTTTCCCTTTTATGATCTTATTTTTTGATTTATTAGCTATTGTTTCCTTGCCTCAGTGATGTCTTGTTTGTCTTTTTGCTACTATTCTTCTCCTTTATCTTTAGCATGATTTCTTTGTTACTGTATTTTCTTTCCATACTTGAGTTTGATATGTTTTACTTGGGCAGAGGGTCTATCGGAAACACCTTCTCTACCTTCACAAGTTAGGGGTAAGGTTGCATACACACTAACCTCCACAGACACCACCTACTTGTGGGATTACGCTGGGTTTGTTGTGGTGGTGCTGGTGCATAACTTCTGGCGAGCACATTTTTGTCCAATCTAAATAGTTATTTAAGTATACTTTCTTCGTGTTACAAATTTGATGGTTTTTTGGGTTACGTTATGAGATAGTTACCAAATGTGACTGAGCAATGCTAATTTCTATTATTCTGTCTTGCAGCTTCTGGAGCCTCTAGGATTCCCAGCAGAACTAGCCATTCTTCTGTTCTATCAAGTCTAAGCATTCCATCTTATAGTCGGAAAAGCAGTGTTGATACCCTTTCTACTCCAAGATCTGAAGGCGAGATTTTGTTTTCTCCCAATGTCAAGTCCTTCTCATTCAATGAATTGAAAAATGCAACAAGGAACTTTAGACCTGACAGTCTTCTGGGCGAAGGAGGATTTGGTTATGTTTTCAAAGGATGGATTGATGAACATACTCTTACTGCTGCAAAGCCTGGTTCTGGAATGGTCATTGCGGTCAAGAAATTGAAGCCAGAGGGTTTTCAGGGTCACAAGGAGTGGGTGGTATGTTTCATATGCAGATTTACAACTTATTGAACTTATTAATCTTGTTGGCCTTATAATTGATGACAAGTGCTTTGCAGACTGAAGTTAATTACCTTGGGCAACTTCGTCATCCAAACCTGGTTAAACTTATTGGGTATTGTATAGAGGGAGATGATCGGCTATTGGTGTATGAGTTCATGCCTAAAGGAAGCTTGGAGAATCATTTATTTCGAAGTACGTCAGCTCACTACCTAAGCTTATTCCTTCCCCTTCCTTTGGATTTTCCATGTTGTGGCAGTTACAAATCTGTTTACATCCCTTTACTACCTTATTGCTGCATGTTTGTATTCACCGAATCTATTCTTTGCTACTGACTTCCTTGGTTTTTTTTTCCCGAAAGCTCAAGATTGTTTCATATGTCATAATTCATAAATTTGTTGAATTTTTCTGAATCAGTATAGAAGAGATGTATCTTTTTCACTCACAAGATTAAGTTTTGGTCTTCCTGGATAGCTGAGATTATCTACTGCATCATGTTTTAGGATTTTAGAAGTTGTTTGCTAATTGCTAGTGATCGCATGAAAGGAAAAAGTTAGATTAAAAAACTAAAAGGAAACTGAAGAAATGTTAGTAGGATATATGAGCCATTCTGTGGTTTAAATGCCAAATATCTTATTCTATATGCTGACACTTTGAAGTTGTGACATTACAGGGCACTTGCCCCAGTTTTACTTTGATTACGTTGAACTGGATTCTTTATTATTCCTGTAAATCTTTTCATTGGTCTTCTCTGTGATACAAGTAGTCAAACAGTGTAGACGAATGTTGGTTAACTCTGATGATTGTTTATTTAATCCATGGGGGTGTGAGTTACAGCTTTTATGTGAAATGGATAAGTATCAAACATCCAAGTGAAGTCTTGTATTGTAGTCAAACCTTGTTATAGTTGTTATGGAGGGATAATTTTAACAAAGAGTGTACTACTATAATAAATGTCACTCTTGTTATAGTAAAATATTGTCAAAGATAAGTAAAATATAATATTTTGGAGAAAATCAGGGTTATAATGAGGTTTTACTGTATATGTGGATTTATAAATTGGTGGTAATTCTTGGAATCTTGTTTAATCAGGAGGGCCTCAACCTCTGACTTGGTCGACAAGAATTAAGGTGGCTGCTGCTGCTGCTAGAGGCCTTGCTTTCCTGCATGATGCTAAAGAACAAGTTATATACCGGGATTTTAAGGCTTCTAATATTCTATTAGATGGGGTAGGTATTAAGCTTTGACGTGCTCACACATTCAGTAGCCTTCCTTTAAATATGATAGTGTTAGGCTCTTTTAGAGCTAGTGAAAGCTTAAAATCTTTCCCTGTTTGGTGACTGCAGGAATTTAATGCAAAGTTGTCTGATTTTGGTTTAGCCAAGGCAGGCCCAACTGGTGATCGAACTCATGTGTCCACTCAAGTCATCGGTACACAGGGCTATGCTGCTCCAGAATATGTTGCTACAGGTTGATATTTTGCTTTTTTCGCATAGCTATTTTGAACATGACAATTAGATTGTCCTTCAGAGAGGTCCATTTTCATAGGATCTACAGTTTAAAAACATTGAATAAGCAGTGATTCTGCAACAGTAAATCTTGCAACATGGCCAGTTGGGTCTCGGGTGTCTCTCACGAATATCCGGAAAGATGTTATACTAACTTTGTTATGCCATTTACAACTTGAACATCGAGAAAATGTGATCTTGTTGGACATATCTTCGTGTGGAAGTACTAAGAATGTCAGTCAGTGCCAATTTTACTAGTCTCTAACCTTGTTATAGAGACTACTCTATTTTCACGGAGGAGAAAATAATTGATTTCTTGTCACAAGAGGGCATAACTTTTCGCAGTTAATTTGCAAGATTAAGTCCGATGAGTATGTTCTTTAATAAGTCTGATTAGTGATATTCTGTTGTTGACATTGCTGGTTGTTATTTTGTACTTGCTGTTCCGCCAGGTCGATTGACATCAAGAAGTGACGTATACAGCTTCGGGGTTGTATTGCTTGAACTATTATCAGGGCGTCGTGCTCTCGATAAAACGAAGGTTGGCGTAGAGCAGAATCTTGTGGATTGGGCAAAGCCATATCTAGGGGACAAGCGGAGGTTGTTTCGAATCATGGACACCAAACTAGAGGGCCAATATCCTCAGAAAGGAGCATATACAGCTGCTAACCTTGCTTGGCAGTGTCTAAGCAATGAGCCCAAGCTAAGGCCACGTATGTCTGAAGTTTTGGCTGCTCTTGAACAGCTTCAAGCACCAAAAGGCGTGAACAAAATCTCTCAGATTGAGCATCGAGCCACTTCCAGCTCAGTTCCCGTTTCTCCATTTAGACATCGTTCATCACTTAGCATGACACCCTCTGCCTCTCCATTACAGGCCCATCATAAGTCTCCACGCGGAAGGTGACTCCAAGAAAATGAACTTATATTTGGTCGTCATTGTAAAGTTTTCCTATATGTAACAAATTTTGTTGTGTAGATGCATTGACATGTAGAATCAACAGATTGTCTTCATGTAAAATGTTGGAACCTCTCACTCTGTAACCTGCTGATTGTTAGAGTTAGCCCTTCTGCTCTTTGGCTACAATTAGTCCTGTTTTCACACAATGTTTTTTTCCCTCGATTTATGTGTCCGCCCAAAACACACCTTCATCAAAGCAAGACGATGCAAGGGTGGATTTAGGAGTTGAACTTTATTGGTTTTGAGTTTGAGATTCAATCTCAACTTATTTAATTTACTAGTTTCAAAGTCAATTATTTATATATTTATTTAGTGAATATTTTACCACATATACAGGATCCAACAAAGGTACTGAATTCAGATGAACTCATAACCACCACACTCGGTTTGCTCATTGGAGATGATATCGGTTCAGCCATGGATATAGTTGCTTCTCTACTGGTAGCAGTAGATAAGATGTGTTGTGGATTGCTGTCATCTTATCATCTTCTACTATCCTACTAATCTTCACTTGTCTATAGAAGTTCTACGAGTCTATACGGACCATTGTAATTAAAAGTACTATTATTCCATGGATGAAATCATGAGCTTTCTTAGAAATGTGTGGTGCAAACGTTATTGCGTATAAAGTGGTTTTGTACTGAATATCAAGATTTCTCTTCCTCATTTATTAAAGTCTATTTTGGCTCAAATGGAAAATGAGATCCAATATACAGGAGTTGGTAATTTGGTATAAATATTTATAACTAATTTCTATAAAACTTGGGATTTTTGTAATTTCAAAAATAAATTAAGATAGCAAGGATAGACTAAAAAATTCTTGACTATTTTTTGGATATTAATTAATAGATAATTTATCTGCCACTTCAATTTTGTACCAATTTTAAGCATTTGGATTCACACTATTCTGCATATATTATTAAGCCGTTGTTAATAACTATTGATGTATATGCATTTTATTATTAAAATAAAATATTAAGTGCATATGTTAGTGGTAGAAATTATTTTTAGTTCTTGTAACTTATATGATCATTTGTCTTGTAACTCTTATGGTCATTAATTTCTTGTAACTCATATAACCATTAATGTTTTGTAACTCATGTAACCACTAATTCATGTTCTATCTCATTATGCCTTGTAACTCATGTAACCTCCAAGACATAATTCCCTTATTCATTTACCTACATTACTATCCACATTAATCTTGTTCAAAACAAGAATGAATTCTCACCTATAAATAGTGATGTTTCTTCCTTTGTGAAGGGTGCAATATAGAGAGAAAAATATGAAGTGTGGATAAATATTGTAGTGTGTAATGAAGTTAGTGTGGTTAAAGGGAGAGTTGAGACAAAGAAAAAATTCTAAGTCTTCAACTATATTCACTATATAAAAGAGAGTATTCGTATGTTGAAGGAAGGTGTTTTTGTGTGGAGCTTTGGACTCTTCAACTAATTCGGAGTAGTTTGAGTCATACAATATTGTTGGATTATTGTATCCTGGAGAGGACAAGTCAAGAGATGTACTGCTAGTAGGGATGCAAAAATAGAACCGACCGATAAACCGAACTGATAAAAACGTTATTGGTTTATTGTTATTGGGTAATTAGGTTATCGAGTTTTTAATGGTTTTAAAAAAAATTATTGGGTTATCAATTCGATATCGATTTTTACTACTGGGTTATTGGATAAACCGATAACTCAATAAGACTATAATAATTTACTATTTTACCCTTTCGTAAATATTAAATATTAGTAATTTAATAGTGATTGGACACTATAACAATACTTTATATTTTTTAATCTTTACAATACTTAAGTGATTAGTTATCCACTTTAGTATTTTAGTTTGTAATTAACTAATTATAGTTTTTGCAAGTTTGTAAACATAGTCTTCGTACTCTATCTGCTTTTTATTAATGCATTCTCATTATCATTCTTATCGGGTAAATCGAAAATCGAACCGCTAAGGACTTAAAATCGATAAACTGAATACTGATAAAAATTATTTTATTAGTTTCTTATTGGTTTAGCATATTAAAAAATCAAAAATTGATAAACCGAACCGATAATGTATAAAACCGAACCAAACCGACCGATGCACACCCCTGTTTGTTGGATTGGTGTAGATTATGCCGTAGTGGGCTTGAATCTCTTTAAAGAGAGCGATATATTCGCGTCTCAGCTTGAATGAATTTTTATTCAATTTGTCATTTTATTTTCAACTGTAATTTATTGTATTTGTGGTATATTACACCAACAATAACCTCACACATTGATCAATATGAGTCCTTAGAATTGCAGATGGACGCAAGTAAAATGTAACACATTATTAAACAATTTCTTCAAATTACTTGAACTTGAAAAGTTTTTCATGAAAATGTTGTGATCTACGAGTTGGGACTATGAGTCGTAAAAGGAAATACAATATATATAAAGGTGTCGTGGAAGAGGTCAGAATTTTGAGAAAATAACAAGTTGCAGGATGTTTTGTACAACTCAATAAGATGGGTCGTGGTTGGGCTCCATGGATCCCTTCATCCATGGAGCCCAAAGAATTTTCATCTTTTTTTCATGAATTTTCAAAATAAAAAATTTATGAGTTTTGTGATCTACCATTGAATTCTAAAAATTATAATTTACTTCATAATTATTAATCAAATTATATATGAATTGACTTTAATTTCATAATTTTTACGATTTTCCATCAAGTTCTTTTCAACATGATCTACGGTTCATCATATTGATTATGAATTCTTTCAATTGTGATTTGATTGATCTTATTTTACATGATTACACATGAATTCATTCAAATGATACATTTTAAGTAGATTGTGTGTGCATGCTTTTACACTAGTTTTCATTACAAATTGTGGTAATGACTTGATAAGGTTTTAAAGTTAGTTTTATGAAAGTAATAAATTATGATGATGAAGCTTTTATGAAAGAATAAATGATGGCGAGAAATTATTCACGGATTCACGGTGTGATAAGTACAATCTTCATACTAATTGAACAAAGGTTTAACATTATACTCACCTACTCACGGCTTCATTAATGTTGAAAATACTCACATTGTTTGAATCAAGATTTTAATGAGCTATTACTCTATGATGATGATTTATAAATGAAATTGGTGATTTGACATTGACACTAATGATTTATTATTTTGTTGGGATATGACTTAGCACTGAAAGAGCTTGAGGTGACATTCGGTCTGATAGTCCAAAATGCTTTCCACAAGAGTCCTAGTAGCAACCTCTAGTCCAAAACTACGTATCTCCATAGGTTGCCTTATTGGTCTATCTAGTGGATTCACAAATAGCTCATGTTAAGATGTTCTCAGAGAGTACTTTGGCAAGTAACCTCTTTCTTCTTGATGTGGGAGTAATATCAAATTTCATGTTATAGCTCACATAGTTTTATTGTTGATTAAGGTTCATATCCCACAAAGTGACTACGTTTATTTTATAAGCTTCCTTACTATTTCATGATGCATTGACCACATGTTTTACTTATGACTTATATCTCATGCTTTTAATAATTACAAGTCCTGGGCACGTGCGTTGCACGTGTATCCTATGGTAAGTTAAATTATTGATATAGTAAAACAGTAGTGATTTTATTTATGAAAACAACAATGTGTACAAGTTGTAAGTGCATAAATTTAAATCTCCATTTGAAGAGTAGTGTGGATCGATTATGTCTACATAGGTGAGTCGGTGATCGGTGAAGTTTCAAATCAGCAACAATATATTCTAGATATTCAACAGGCTTTAGTAATCTCTTGACATAAATAATAAATATGAGTTTTACAATGAAACTCAATCATCTAGAGTTGGTGTTTTCATGGGGATTTAAACAGAAAAACATTTAACAAAATAGGTGAAAATCATGAAAGTTCAGACTTTGATGTGATTTATTCACATTTATCTATGTCTTGATAGATAGAAAGTACACACTGAATAATCAAGTGCATAAGAGCTGGGACCAAACATTACTATTGCAAAACAACCATTGACATTCATTGGCCATGGATGCCTTTAATTTGTGCAGTTCAGATTAGGCCACCTCCGTCGGTGCATCAGAGAACAAGCAATCTAACGCATAGCCCCACTGGTCCTAAAGGGAATGAATTATTAAAGAGATTTAGCGGAAATATTGATTAAGACATAATGCTAAAATCTGGATTGGTCCTTCCCTTATTAGTGGAAGAAAACTACTAAACTCCTCAACTATCAAGTGAAAGAGAGAAGATTAATTTTAATTCAAAGTTTGTATCACTAAGACATTCTTGGAAACTTTCTAGTTTTGGCAACCCATCTAACAATTTCATTGTTGACCATTCCTCCAATCATGGCAAACAAACAAAGCAGAGAAAGTTCACCATCGTCTTAAAGAAAAAACATACACCTTTGGGTTAATCAGCTGCTGATAAATATGAAATTTGGGAAAGAATATGCTTCCTAACTGGTCTATGAATGGCAAGAAGCCTATATGGATTATAATTATCTCAAGAGTCTTTTAAATGAAATCTTGAATCTCAAGCAGAAGAATGCACCATTACGTGAAGTTGCAGCCACCACAAGAGAAGGCTATCGATGTACAGAGCATTTAGTTGATTACAAATTAGATACAATAGTTTCAAAGTGAAAAATAACCATGAAGATGAAGTGATAGTGGTGAATTCAGTGCAGCAAGAGAGATCTGAAGCTCACTATGAAACCACCTTCCTTGTGTCTTGGGAAGAAGGTGGAGAATGTGAGATGTTTTTCTTCAGGAAATTAGACGATGAATTCAACAAGGTGCTAGCTTTTTACAAGAAATTGGAGATGCTTTCTAAATTGATTGCAACATTAACATAAAATTCAATACCAACATTGGGTGGAACACATTTACCATTATATGATATGAAAAAATGCTTTAAAAATTAGTCAACTAAGTAAGGCATAGAGAGAATCAGCCGTGAATATGAATATCACAATACTACTACTGATGAAAATATAACCATGTCTATATAAGGAAGGACTAAAATCAAAATCGATAAATATTCTTAATATTATTTTGGGATTCAAATTGAGTAAACTCGTAACCATGTATGTATTAGTAAGGATAAAAATTAAAATCAATAAATATTCTTAATATTGCTCTGGAATTCAAATTGAGTAAACTCTGGCAATATTGATTTATAAAACTCTGTGAACTCTCTGTTATTTGCCCAAATCAAAGGAGCTCTTCCAACAGGGTATGTGAACTGAAAAGTTCCACTGCTGGCACTATCTATTACAAAACACATCTCTTTCCTTTGACAGTACCTTTAATCTACTAAAAGGTGTTTGGTCTAATCATCTGTTAAGTTTGTTGGTCCATTAGCACATAAATAAACAAGAGAAACAGAGCAACTCATGATAAACGAATGAAAGTAAAATTACCTAGCGACCATGTATTTGATTGAGGTAGAAAGGAGTAATAGATTGATGGGACACAATCATGTTGTTCATCAGCTTTATATAGAGAGATCAGGGATGACTGTTACCAAAGTAATTTTTCATCCTCATCAAGAAATTACTACACACTAAAATAGAGTTGTTACAGTGAGACAAGGAAATGTAATTGGTATGATCGGGCTGTTATAGTGAGAGAAGAAAAGAAAATTGAACAACCTAAGTGTTGGAGAATTAATAGGTGAAGAAACATGAACGTGTAGAGGAGGAAGAGAACAGACATACGGAATATGAAACAAAGAAGTAAATGCACGTAGCAAAAGAAACTAAACTTAATTTTTATAATTAATTAAAATTAATATTAATATTTAATCAGTAATGGCATAAAAACAAATAAGAAATGACATAAGGGCAAAAGGGTAATCCAACTTTGAGGTTACGATCTTCTTACTTTTAGTTATATATGATGATTTGTCTTGCATCACATGACTCATGATTATTATTATCTCACATTCATAGCATGCATATTGCTCATATATTTAGTACGTTTAACGTACTAACGCATACTTCTTTTGCCTACATTGTATCATAATATAGGGTCAAACGTTCACCCTACACACCACACTCAAGGCTAATGTTGGAGTTTGACCGCTTGATTGGTGAGTCCTTAAGCATTCGAGTGCATTTCATTGAGTTTATGTTTCTTCATTTGGTTTCATTTTCCTACATTAAGGGTGAGATAGGGCGTATTGTGTGTGGGGGGGGGGGGGGGGGGGGGGGGGGGGGGGGGGGGGGGGGGGGGGGGGGGGG
>JBCEWC010003971.1:0-15072 GCA_038996855.1 Solanum aculeatissimum | reverse complement strand
TTTTCTGTTCCCCCCCCCCCCCCCCCCCCATCTATCATACTAGAAGCATGTTTGGACGCTACAGTTGTAAGCCCATTTAATTGGGCATCTCACTTATATTTTCCTCCTAGTTGGATATTTTGATTGAGACTATACTTCTGCTTTTTCTTAGTCTGTTGTTTGATACTTATCACCCTATGCATGCAATGAATACTAAGAGGCTTTGTTGGAGTCCTTCAAGGTTTTGATTGCCATGTCACATCCAGGGCCTAGCTTGGATCATGACAAACTTAGTATCAAAGCACAAGATTTAAAGTGTCGTAGGGAGTCTAATTTGCACATCAAGTAGAGTCTTATTCATGAGTGTAAGGCGCGCCACATCTATGGGTAGGAGGCTATGAGGTGTTTTAGGAAATTTTCACTTCTTTTATAATCTTATCATATGATAGAGTTATATTTTAAGACTTTTTCCTCTAATGCTTGTTCTTTGCAATTTTGAGAAAATACCTTCGAGAAGAGAAGTTGTTCAAAAGGTAGTCAATGTCAACAAGGAACAAACTCCTCAAGTTCATAATGACCCATTTGTCGATTCGGTCACTAATATCGAGTTCTGCACCATCATTCAAATACTTGCACAAGTTCGTGATAGTTCAACTTAGAGTAGTATCCGAGCTAATATGAGCCAACCAATAAAGAATCTTTACCAAATGTGGTATCTAAGATAACCAATAATTATTTCATATCAAATGTGGTATCTGAGCCAATCAATATCACAAACATCACAACACAATGTTACAACCAGACTTGTAAAATCACAAGCAATAAAATTGACAATAAGATATAATTTTATATTTATCTCCATTTCTCCCTAATCACAAATTATATAAGTAACACTAAAGAAACAATTAACATGCAAACAATATATAAATTTTAAAAAGTCAATCATCACCTACCTCGAATTAAACCTTGATTGCTCTACTGAATATGAACTTTCTCCTTATTATGAAGCCTAGTTTGTTTTTGGTGTAGAAACAATAGCACAACACAAAATTAATGCATAATAACCTAAATATTTTTAATTTTTTTCCTAATCCCAAGTCCCAGGCCAACCTCATGGCCATACCACCAAATTCAGAACTTTTCTACCACTAATTCAACTAGGACTATGATTTTTATGATTATGCTAGTGAAATATGGTAATACAATCATGAATATACAATTTATGCACAACACTTAAGTTTATACATTCATCATACTTTTTTCACCCTAAGTCAAGCCAAATCTTTCGCTAGAGTCACAACTACTGATTCTAAGGCGTAAATCAACATATCAAGTTAGGGAAGCGATTTACTTAACTTTACGAATGATTCCAATGGAAAACTCATGAAATTCATCCTAGGTTGCCTCTGCACTTTCCCAAAATGTTCTAGAGAAATAATAACGGTTATGGAGAATTTTCTAAATTAACTGCGGCTAACTCTGCTATAGCGGCGTAATTTCGCTATAGCGACGACGACGTAGCGAGAATTTTCGCTATAGTTGGAATTAATTGAACTATTGTAGCAGCATGCTACTCACCATCGTTGTGTGCATGGGACAGAACTCAAAATTCCTTCAAAAATTGCTCTTTTCTCAACACACCTTCAAACTTGATCTTTTGGACCCACCCCTTCACACCAAGTTTGATATCAGGAGTTCTACTTACCCGAATTCAATTTCAAAAAGTCCTATGAAATTCGTAATATCTTAGCTTCTAGCTTCAACTTAGACATCTTATCCAATCCTTTCACGGATTATTTTAGACTTCACTTCGCTCAAATTTCATCTGAGACTAATCTAGTCTAAAATTTTCAACTTACTATCCCAAAAAATTTCTCACTCAATTTCTTTTACGATTAGCTCACCCATAACGACTGGAAGAACCGTTACACTTTTTGATTGCTTCTTAAACACACTTTATAAATAATTCTTTTGAAATAAATTTATTTGCTTATGGCTGCTGCTTGTGTTTCTCATAGATCATACCTAATAGTGTAAAATTTCTTTACATTGATATTGTATATAACATAAATTCAAATATAAATAAAATATCAATGATTTACGTTATTTTTTGGATAGACAGTAACAAAGTTTATCAAAATATAAAATTAAAAAAAAAGTAGTTTTAATCATATAATTTAATAAATTTTATAAAATGATTTAAAATGTATTAAATTCAAAATATATTAATCCAAAAAGAATATTATGAATTAATATAATTGGGTTAATTAATTAAATCCAATAAAATATGAATTTAATTAAAAGTCCAAATTCATTTATTTGAGAAAAGTTCACAGATACCCCTTTTAGGGGATGTTGTTGATAAAATGTCCCCAATAAGGGTGATTTTGCAAAAATGCCCCCAATTCCTTTAAAAATTTATTTAGAGACAAAATTGTCCCTCAACTATTTTATAAAATTAACTTTTGCCTTTTAGGCAAGATCTTACACTGCTGAATGTAAGTATAACTTATCAGAAACACTAAAATCCTTGACTTAGAGGCAACAACAAGAGTAACTTATGCCTCATCACCAAGATGTTACACTATTGTGCTCAATTCAATTTTTGAGATACGCTATAACTCTTGCCTTTGAGGCAATACCTGCTTATGCCTCATGGGCAAGATCTTGCACCTTTGAATATAAGTATAACTTATTGAACATGTTATAACTCTTATCTTTGAGTTATTTATTGAAAAATACATTTATCAAAAAAAATATTCTTATTTTAATTATGGATCTAACAAACAATTTGTATAAGTTTTTAAAAAATAATACCTTATAGGCAAAATCTTACGTTATTGAATGTAAATATAACTTATCAAATACACTAAAACACTTGACTTAAAGGCGACAACAAGAGTAACTTATGTCCCATGAGCAAGATGTTGTACTATTTTGCTTAGTATAAGTTTTGAACTATGTTATAACTCTTGTCTTTGAGGCAATACCTACTTATGCCTCATGGACAAGAAAGAAAAGGGCAGAAAGTAATTTGGTCAACTTAAAATTGAAAAATGGGTATTTTTGTAACACTTTTCTTATTACGGGTAAAAAATCAAGACCAGTCCATTTTTGGGGCACTCACTGTAATTTTCTCCATTTATTTGGGGCTACAAATGATGGGTCACCTTATTAGGCCCAACATCCATTCATCATAGAGACCCACTTGATGCCACATGTCGGATGGCGTGGCATGCCAAGTCAAATAAAGAAGTCAATAGGATCATGTCATGTGTCAAAATGACATGGAAATTCTATCTCAATCAAAGGCTAATAAAAACATGCCACATGTACAAGTGATGTGTCCCATCCAATTAAAAATCATCATGTCACTTGAAAGAAAACCTATTCCTATCACTTTTTCTGCGCATGCACCTTAAATTGGATTGGTCAAAAGAAAGCCTGATTTCATCATAACTCCTATATTCTACAACTATATATAGGGGTCCTCATAATTTAGAATTAACAATCAAGAATTCTAACAAGAAGCCAGAGAGAGCTTGTGGATTAAACGCTGCAAATTTCTTTACAAGCAACAAAAATTCAAGAAATCAAGCATTCAAGTTCAAGAATGCATCAGGATCATGACCACCGAATTCAAGAACAAGCCCAAAAGCCCTTGAATTCAAGTACAAGTCAAGATCAAATTAATCAAGTTTTACAAGATTCAAGATCAAGCTAAAGAGCCATTGAATTTATATTTGAAAAGGCGAATCAGAGGATTCATAAAATTTGTAGAACTCACTCCTTGAAATAAAATACAACAATTGTAACAATATTTTTCGTTCCTTGAATATTATTTTTTCGAAGTAAAATTTTATTATCATACATATTCTGGCACGCCCAGTAGGACAATTTCTATATTTCATCTCAACTTTTCAAGAATCAAAGAATATTCAAATGGCTTTCAAGAAGATCAACTCCCAATCAACTGCCTCCAAGGTTGATGATTCCAAGTTCTCCGCTAAAATAGAGGAAATTCTTAGCATTACTTTTGGAAGTGTCGGGGCAGCTACAAAGAGCAAAGCTACTATGCTAGGACAACAAACACTACAAGTGTCGTCCGCACCAACTCCTGATTTTGGATCTTCAACCCCAAAGGAATCAAGGTCCTTAACAAATGCTTCAGAAGGAGAAAGTAGTATTGCCGAGAGGATCAAGCAGACTCTGGCTCTACTTGAGGTCTTTGGTTCAAAGAACTCTATTGCAAAGAAAGATCATGCTTAAGTAATTCTTCTTCATATGCATCGCGTAATGCGAGCCCTCTGAGGGTCAACTTTCACAATAATCTATGCTTTTCTCCAATGCCACCAATAGTCATGCAAACGATGACAACTAATATTTCATCCACGGTGAAATAACTCACGAATCTAGTAAAGACGATTGAAGGATTGACAAAGCACGTGCAATACCAAGAGTCTCGCATTGATAAGTTGATGGACAGGATGGATGGCTTACTAGATGTGGAGTCTAGCCATGCACCTGGGAAGGGTATTGAAACTCAAGAGACTGGAAATCCTATGAAGCAAGCACCATCTATCAAAGAGATACTAGTTTCTGTTGAAGGTATGATCCCGCTCGATCAATTAAAGGAGTTGATCGAAGGGACTATCAAAGACAAGTATGAAGTATCCACTAAGTCTTCTCATATTTATGCCAAGCCTTACACTGCAAGGCTTGATTGCCTTAAAATATCTATCGGTTATCAACCTTCTAAATTTCAATAGTTCGAATGCAAAGGAAATTCAAAGCAACATGTTGCACACTTTGTGGAGACATGTAATAATATTGGGATTTATGGAGACTATCTCGTCAAACAGTTCATCCACTCCTTAAAAGAAAATACCTTTGACTAGTACACAAATCTTGAGCCTCATTCCATTGACAATTGGGAGCAACTAGAGCATCAATTTTTCAATCGCTTCTATAACATAAGGCACGCAGTGAGCATGGTGGAACTCACAAATACTCACTAAAGTAAAGATGAACCAGTCATCAACTTCATAAATTGATGGAGGAACGTGAGCCTAAATTGCAAAGATAGACTTAGTGAAGCTTTTGTGATTGAAATATGTATCCAAGGAATGCATTGAGGGCTTCTATACATCTTACAAGGAATCAAGCCAAAGTCCTTTGAAGATTTATCCACTCATGCTCACGATATGGAGTTAAGCATGTATTCTGCAGGAAAAGATATCTCGTAAAGATAAGCAAGAACCAAAGAAATTGAGCAAATTTGTGCAAATAACAAGGATCCATGAATGTCAATGCATTGCCTGTGAAGTTCACTACAAAGGAAAGAAAGAAGAAAAGTGTGAAGATGATTTATCAAGGGCGTCCAAATTGAAAGTTGCCTTTAAATGAGATACAAGAAAAAGAATACCCTTTTCTGGATTATGATGTTTCTAAAATGTTTGATGAATTGGTTGAACTAAATCTCATTGAGTTTCCAGAGATGAAACGACCCGATGAAGCTGGAAAGATTGACAATCTAAACTATTGTAAATATCATAGACTTTTGGGTCATCCTCTCAAAAAGTGTTGTGTCTTCAAGGACAAAGACATGTAACTGGATAGGGAAGAGAAAATTATCCTTGATGATGAAAAATCAAGTTCTAATCAAATCTCTATTACTTTTTTCTCACTTGACCCAATCTAAATATATACCTCTGAAAAAGAGAGAGCCCAACAAAACCCAAATTGATAGAGATGATAATGAAGGTTGGATTCTCATGACTAGGTGGAGACGTAACAAGCCAAGTTCACAAAGAGAATCATCTAAAAACCATCCAGAGAAAGGATGGTGAAGAGACAAAAAAAGCAAAATTTAGTCACCCATCCAAAGAAAGAAAAGGTGGAAGTGCATTACTACCATAAACCACGACATCCTGTGACTTTTGGAGAGTTCTTACCAAGTTAGTTTCACACTAAGACTATCCAAGATGATTGTGAGACATCATGCTTTAACACCGATAAAGGAGAAACAATAGGGAAAACTTCATCAAAGATGTCTCCCATGGGCAGAGAAGAAGCAGTGGGTGAAACTCCATAAAAAACATCCCCCTTATCTTCTGAAGAGCTTATAGAGCCCTCTCTTCAATAAGTGCATGTATGTGATACAAAAATCACATTTACATATGATGATCTTCTATTTGGTGAAAAACTACACAATCGTCCTTTGTATATGGTGGGTCACGTGCTAGAGAAGAGGATAACCAGAATCCTGATTGATGAAAGGTCTGGAGTTAACATTTTGCCTATCCATACATTAAAAGAATTGGGCATCACGACAAATGAACTTAGCGAAAGTCGCCTATTAATACAAGGATTTAATCAAGGGGGCAAAGGTCTATAAGTTCCATCAAGTTAGGAATCCATATTGGAGATTTGCGATCTAGTACATGGATGTATGTGATCGATGCAAAAATTTCATATAATATCTTGCTTGGTAGGCCTTGGGTCCATGAGAAAAAAATTGTCTCAACCTCTTTTTATCAATATTTGAAGTATCTTCAAGATGGAATTGAAAGGAAAATAGTTGTTGATGATAATTCTTTCACTGAAGCTGAGTCACACTTTACTGATGCAAAATTCTATTTGAAAAATTACGTGATGAAGGAGAAAAAACTTGACGATGTCAAATCAACCAAGTCCAATACGCTTGCCAGCAAAAGAATTGATGTGGTTGTTGAAAAGGTCAAGGCTAATATTGGGAAGCTTGATTCCCGCCCAAATAAAGGGAAGATCATATCCTCTGACGTTCAAGGAAATATACTAGGAGGACTGGCTCTTCCTGTCAAACGCATTGATGCAATCAACTTGTCTTCAAAGTTGCTGGAAAGGTTTCTGGCTCAAAATCCACCTCAGGATATGTCACTCCCTACAAAATGTACAAAGGGGTTTAATCCAAATGCTTACAAATTACTTGGAAAGGTCGAATACAACCCGAATGAGCCATCTAAATTAGGGAAACTCATATCAGATTATATCACCAGGAAAACACGCGAGAGTTTAGGATATAGCCAACCACCTCCGGTTTGCATCTCCATTAGAAAAGCAAACAATAATTATATTACTATCGAAGATGAGTCTGTTTCCTCTAACAAAAGGTTTTTTGTCTTTGATCAACTTGGAAGACCCACCACAAGGATTTCTGTATTTGAGAGGTTGGGGCCATTAAAAAAGATAAGAAGCATCGGAGGAGTTACCTAAGGGTAACAACACTTGCTTCACTTATTCAAAAGGATACCCAAAGCGCAATTCCCTCTAGGATGAAGAGAGAAGTGGAACTCATGGTTTCATATGAAGAGGTACTAAAAGCGAAGACTCATACCATGGCTTACACTAAGGAGCGTGAGGAAGATGGAAGAAAGTGTAGGCTCCTCGTATCATATTACAACCTTGAGTGAGCTCGATAGAGGAACAGAATACATTGCTTGGTGCTGTCATATATTTGTCAATGGCAACGATCCACAAGAAGAAGAAGACGTTAGAGATGCTCTGCCTGAATTGGATGAAGGAGTGAAGGCCACGATAGATCCCTTAAAGGAAGTTAACCTTGGCATTGATAAAGACCCAAGGCCGACTTACTTGAGCGCCTTTCTAGAAGTTGATGAAGAAAACACTTATATGATATACTTAAAGAATATAGGGATGTATTCGCTTGGAGTTATAAATAAATGTCTGGCTTAAATCCTAAAATACCGGTCTATCAATTGGTAGTTAAGAATGGTATCCCACCTGTCGGGAAGGCCCAAAGACATTTTAGGCCAGAGTTGGTCCCATTGATCGAGAATAAAGTTAACAAACTCATTGAGGCAGGATTTATTCTTGACGTTAAATACCCCATATGGATTTCAAGTATCTTTCCTGTGAGGAATAAGAATTATCAAATTTGAATGTGTATTTATTTTAGAGATCTCAATAATGCATGCCCAAAAGATGATTTTTCGCTTCCTATTCCAGAGTTGATGATTGATGCCACCACTGGTTATGAAGCAATGTCATTCATGGATCGTTCTTCTGGCTGTAACCAAATTCGCATGGAACCAAAAGATAAAGAACTCATTGCATTTCGCACCCTTAAAGGTATCTATTGCTACAAAGTGATGCCTTTAGGTTTGAAAAATGTTGGCGCCATATATCAAAGGGCAATGCAAAATATATTTGATGGCTTACTCCATAAAAATATTGAATGTTATGTTGATGACTTAGTGGTGAAGTCAAGAAAGAGGGGTGACCATTTTAAAGACTTAAGAATGGTGTTTGAATTACTTTAAAGATATCATCTAAGGATGAACCCATTGAAATAGCTTTTGGGGTTACTTCAGGTAAGTTTCTTGGCTTTATTGTGCGACATTGAAATAGCTTTTGGGGTTACTTCAGGTAAGTTTCTTGGCTTTATTGTGCGACATCGAAGGATTAATATTGATCAAGCTAAAGTTGATGCCATATTAAAGATTCCCGAGCCTCAAGATATTCATGAGTTAAAAAGCCTTCAAGTAAAGTTAGCTTACCTGAGGAGGTTCATTTCAAATCTAGCTGGAAGATGCCAACCATTCAGCCATCTTATGAAGAAAGGCGTTCCTTTCAAGTGGGACCAAACATATAGCGAAGGTTTTGAAAGTATCAAAGCATTTCTAGTGAACCCTCTAGTTCTAGCAGCCCCTATACCTCAAAAGCCATTGATACTCTATATTGCAACACAAGAAAGGTCCGTAGGAGCCCTATTAGCTCAAGAAAATAGCAAAGGCAAAGAAAACTCCCTCTATTACTTGAGCAGAATGATGACGCCGAATGAGCAAAATTATTTGTCAATCGAAAAGTTGTGTTTGGCACTAGTCTTCTCAATTCAAAAGACGAAGCACTATTTTCAAGCTCACGTTTTTCGCCTTATATCTAAAGCAACTCCCATTAAATTTATCATGTCAAAACCAATCCTCGGCGACCAACCGACAAGGTGGTACCTCCAATTCCAATAGTTTAAAATCATGTATGTCCCTAAAAAGCTGTAAAGGGACAAGCATTAGCAGACTTCTTGGTAGACCATCTGATACCAGATGACTGGGAGCTAACTGATGAGCTCCTTGATGAAGATGTGATGGCTATTGAAATACAACCTCCTTGGAAAATATACTTTGATAGAGCTACACATCGTGGCGAAGCTGGCGCTGGAGTAGTATTTGTCACTTCATAAGGAGAGGTCCTACCATTCTCATTCACGTTGAAACAACGTTGCTCCAATAATATCGCAGAATATCAAACATTAATACTTGGTCTCAAAATGGTCATTAACATGAAACAATTACAGTTGCAATTCTTTGGTGACTTTTAATTGGTGATTAAACAACTTTTGGGAATCTATGAGGTCAGGAAGCCTGAACTGCACCTATATCACTGTTATGATCAAAAGTTGATAGGATGGCTTAGAGATGTAACCCTCCAACATGTGCCGAGAAAGGAAATAAAACAACTAATGCCTTAGTTGCTCTAGCTTCAACTCTGGCTCTTTTTTATCAAACGTAAGTTACTATCTGCCAAAAATGGGTAGTACCGCCGCCGAATGAAAATGAACATATGGAGAATAAGCTTGAGCATGTCATCACAATTTTTGAAGGTAACAAAGAGGACTGGCGACAAGCTATCATCGACTATTTATGTTATGGGATACTTCCAGAAGATTCAAGAAGGACTGACATTTGTCATCATGCACCTCATTTCGTTTTACTATAAGGACACACTATATAAAAGATTATTTGAGGGAGTACTTCTTTGATGTCTAGGAGAGGAAGAAGCAAACCAAGATCTGCAAGAAGCACATTCAGGGGTATGTGGGTCACATCAATCTGGACCAAAGCTCCATTTTCACATAAAAGGAATGGGGTATTATTGGCCCACCATGGTAAAAGATTGCTTAGACTACGCTCGAAGGTGCAAAGCTTGTCAATTCCATGCAAACTTACCACTTGAAGTTTTACACCCAACTATCGCATCTTGTCCATTCGATGCTTGGAGATTGGATATTGTTGGACCACTCCCAAAATCATCTAGTGGACACCTATATATCTTGGTTGCAACAGATTACTTCTCAAAATGGGTCGAAGCTATAACACTTAAAGAAGTAAAGAAGGAGAATATTGCAAACTTCATCCGAGTGAATATCATTTACCAATTTGGCTTTCCTTGGTACATAACAATTGACAATGGCAAGCCATTTGATAACAAATTGATGAATAAGATTTGTGATCTCTTTGGCTTCAAGCAGCGCAAATCATCTATGTACCAATTGCCGTCAATGGTCTAGCCGATGCATTCAATAAGACTCTATGCAATCTTCTAAAGAAAGTGGTCTCTAAGTCCAAATGAGACTGGCGTTAAAGAATAGAAGAAGCCTTGTGGACATATAGGATAACATATCACACACCAACTCAAGTAACCCCATATTCTCTTACTTTTGGAGTTGAAGCAGTCCTACCAATAGAGCGTCAAATACCTTCCTTGAGAGTTGTTATTCAAGAGGGACTTACCGAAGAAGAAAATGTCTAACTATGTCTCTTTGAGCTAGAAGCACTTGATGAAAATAAACTTGAAGCTCAACAAAACCTTAAATGTTATCAAGCTTGTCTATCTCGTGCTTTTAATAAAAAAGGTTCGTTTGAGGTGCTTTCAAGTTGGAGACCAAGTCTTTGTGGTAAGGAGAACCATCATCACTTCACATAAGTCTGGGGGTAAATTCACCCAGAAGTGGGTTGGACCATATGTAGTACAAGAAGCATATTCAAATGGTGCCTACAAACTTGTTGATGCAGATGGCATAAGGATTGGTCCCATAAATGCAAAATTCCTCAAAAGGTACTACCCTTGAAGTGAGATAATGCTCCTTAACGTACGAGCATAAACTGAAGTTACTCCTGATCTGTAAGAGTATAAACTATGTACGACATACCCCCAAAAATAAATAAATAAAAACACTCACTCTTTTAGAACTACGTTGTGACTTGATCCTCTTCACTGAGGTACGTAGGCGCTTAGACTTAAGTTCTAAGTTCAATTGCATGAGTGTCAAAAAATCATATGTCCCCACTTTATCTCTCACATGAGAGTTAAAACTATAAGAACCTTTTATCAAATTTTGAACTTGTACCAAAGAGTGGTGACTCAATGGGGGCAAACCTCTATCAAATATGAGCTTCACTAACAATATACTTGGAAGTCTTCAAATCCTCCAAGTACGTAAGTTGAAGCCTTCAAATCATCTAAGTCTTCAAGTTGAAGCCTTCAAATCTTCTAAGTCTGCAAGTTGAAGCCTTCAAATCTTCTAAGTCTGCAAGTTGAAGCCTTCAAATCTTCTAAGTTTGCAAGTTGAAGCTTTAAATCCTCCAAGTACGTGAGTTGAAGCCTTCAAATCCTCTAAATTTGCATGTTGAAGTCTTCAAATCCTCCAAGTATGCAAATTGAAGTCTTCAAATCCTCGAAATACATGAGTTAAAGTCTCAAAACCTACAACTATGCGAGTTGAAGTCTTCAAATACTCCAAGTACGCAAGGTGAAGCCTTTAAATCCTCTAAGTCTGCGAGTTGAAGCATTCAAATACTCCAAGTACGCGAGGTGAAGTCTTTAAATCCTCTAAATCTGCAAGTTGAAGTCTTCAAAACCTCCAAGTACGCAAGTTGAAGTCTTTAAATCCTCCAAGTCTGTGAGTTGAAGCCTTCAAATCCTCCAAGTACGCGAGTTGAAGTCTCAAATTCTTCAAATCTACAAGTTGAAGTCTTCAAGTCTATCAAGTTAGCAAATTGAAGTCTTCAAATTCTACAAACCTTCAAGATAGAGTCTCAAATAAACCAAATTTGCAAGTTGAGGTCTTCAAATCTTCTAAATATGCATGTTAGAGTCTTTAAATTCTCCAAATATACAAATTCTTCAAGTATGTAGGTTAAAGTCCCAAATTAACCAGATCCATAAGTTGAAGCCTTTAAATCCTCCAAGTCTTCAAGTTGAAGTTTAAAATCTACCGTGATTCTTCAAAGACACTAAGTATGCGAACTTCAAGAAAATCTTCAAAGTTTGCAAGTTAAAGTCTTCAAATTAAAATTTTAGCTTCATCATGTCTGCAAATCATCAAACTTGAAAGTTGAAGTCTTCAAGCTTTATCTTTCTTATGGTGGGAATGCATATTCATTCCTTCTCATCATAAGGATCTCTTTAAATTGTCTTTCTTATGGTGGGAATGGGTATTCATTCCTTTTCACCATAAGGACATCTTCAAATTGTCATTCTTAAGGTGGGAATGTGTATCCATTCCTTTTCACCATAAGGACATCTTCAAATTGTTGTTTTTAAGGCGAGAATGTGTATCCATTCCTTTGTGCAATAAGAATTACCATAAAATTGGCAAAAAGTTGACATTTAAGGATGTAAATTGGCAAAAAGTTGACATTTAAATTTCAAGAAAATAAAATTGAAATATCTATGGGTGGCATCATTATTTATGGTTTTAAAAAAATCGGACGTCATTTATTCATAATACTTCAAGTCTAGTTTTTAAAAAAATATCTCAACAAGACTTGAAGTATGGGACATTTGTAATCATATAAAATTTATTAAAATATAAATTTTATAAAATGATTCAAAATATATTAGTCCAAAAAGAATATTATGGATAAATATAATTGTGTTAATTAATTAAATCTAATAAAATATAAATTTAAGTAAAAATCCAAAATTATTTATTTAGGTCTACAAATGATGACCCACCTTATTAGACCCAATATCCACTCATCTAAGAGGCAGATGTCACGTGTCGAATGTCGTGGTATGTCAAGTCAAATAAAAAAGTCAACAGGATCATGTCATGTGTCAAGATAACATGCAATTACTATCTCAATCAAAGGTCAATAAAAATATGTCACATGTACAAGTGATGTGTCCCAACCAATCAAAAATCGTCATGTCACTTGAAAGGAAACCTATTCCTATCACTTTTTCTGTGTCATGTCACTTTAAATCTGATTGGTCGGAAGAAATTTTGATTCCATCATAACTCCTCTATTCTACAACTATATATAGGGGTCCTCATAATTCAAAATTAACAATCAAGAATTCTAATAAAAAGCCAGAGAGAGCTCGTGGATCAAACGTCGCAAATTTCTCTATAAGCAACAAAAATTCAAGAAATCAAGTTCAAGAACGTATCAAGATCAGACCACCGGATTCAAGAATAAGCCCAAAAACTCTTAAATTCCAGTACAAGTCAAGATCAAATTCATCAAGTTTTACAAGATGCAAGATCAAGCTAAAGAACCCTTGAATTTATATTTGAAAAGGTGAATCGGAGGATTCATAGAGATTGTAGAACTCACTCCTTGAAATAAAATACAACGTTTGTAGCAATATTTTTCGTTCCTTGAATATTATTTTCTTGATGCAAAATTTTATTTTCATACAATAGTATTCTATATTCAATGTTAAAGATAGTTGACCAACTGATCAACATTGATTTTTCACTCAAGAAATTTAGAACGTTTCTCCTCACAAATGAGTAGAGAGATGATTTTTGAAAATACTATTTATTAGAGGTGTCAATATGGGTTGACCCATACAGGCTTTGGAATTTGACAGGCCAGGTCGGGCTGATCCCTTTTTTTATAGGCTAGAAAATAGTTAGCCTAGCCTATTAGTACATGGGTCGCGGGCCTTGCCGGGTTAACCCACATTTTGACTAGTATTTTTTTAATAAAATTTTAAATTAAATTATAGTTTAAAAATATTAAAATAAATAGCGACAGGACAATATTACATAGTATTAGTGTTACTATTTATTCCCCCGTCCATCTTTACTTGTTCACTATACTATTTTGAGATGTCCAACAATATTTGTCCACTTTATGAAATTAAGAGATAATTTCACACTTAGTTCCTAGTTTACTCTTATCATTAGTTATAGTTATGACATTATATTTATTATATTCAAAGGTGATTTAGTAAACTTACCCCTATTATTTACTATTTCTTAATCCTTGTGTCAAGTCAATAAGGGACAAGTAAAGATGGACGGAGGCATTACATATTATAAAAACATAATTTGTATCTAAATTTTAATATTTAAAATTTTTAAATGAACTTTGAGTTTGGACTCTTATTATTTTTTTAATTCGACCTAAACGGGCCGGCCCAACCCATATTGCAAAAGCCTCACAAATCATCAGACTTATTCGGGCCGGGCTAGAGAGCCCATTTTTTAAATGGGCTCCAAAAATCGTAGTTCAACCCTGCTAAATCACGGGTTAGGCCAGGCCGGCCCAACTGACCTAGCCCATATCAACGATCCTACTATTTATATACTCGTCTATCAAAATAAAATAATTAGACATATACCTTTTATATATTATTATACAATATTAATATTCATAAAATATATTTAATAAAATAATACACATAAATTTATTATATATATTTAAATTAATAACTATAATTATTTTGACGTACGAGTAAATTCCACCCAAATATTTAGCATCTATAACTTTCTAAAACAAGTAAATTTCTGGTTTATTTTATGTGTTTTAATTAATTTGACGGAGCATAAAATTTAAGATTGTAGGATTTTTTATTTTTTTTTTGAATTTTATGATTTATACTAAAGATGTGTATTGTTGACACCCAATTTTTACCTTTCACGTCATAAATTAATTATCGAGCTTCTTCGAATTTTTAATAATTCAAAATAATTATTTAAAATAAAATAAATTTCAAAAGTTACTTAGATTTAAAAATATTACATAGTTTTTACAAAAATTACTCCGGAGATTTTATTTTGATACTATTTTTAAAAGTGAATTTATTTGATATTTTATTTAATTATTTTGTTTCGTCGATTTCAAGAAGCTCTTTAATTAATTTTTATTGATTTCGTCTCGTGGTCAATTTAATCAATTTCTCCAAAATTGATCACATTTTTAAAGAGTCACATTCGTAATTCAAGTGACTATATTTTGTAATTTAAAAAATCTCAAGCCCCCTTATCCCATTTTTTCAAATTACTTGGCCCTTTATTTG
>JBCEWC010003970.1:3394-28565 GCA_038996855.1 Solanum aculeatissimum | reverse complement strand
GGTGAGAGTTAGTTTAAGAATTTTGTTTTTGGGAGGGGGGGGGAGGGGGAGGAGGAGGCAGGGAGCTTCCCTTGAGAGTAGGGGTGGGGCGGAGCTCGGGGTAAAAGGATAAAAGGTGAGAAATGGATAAAAGATTTGTTTTTGAAACTTTAACATAATCCATACTATAATATAGATATCTATGTTTACTCATATTATTCATTGGGTAATTCATTTTTACCCATTTAAAATATGAGTTAAGTTGGATATTTTATCCATTTTTACTTAACTCATATTTGATCGACTCATATCCGATTCGACCCGCCCGTTTGTCACTCCTAATTGGTGTATGCCACCTCATTGGAGCCTTAATAAACTTAGTTGTCCCTCATCATTTGAGACACCTGTCTTTCCCCCCAAAATTCCCCTATATAAACTCTTTTTTTTCACTGCTCAAGGGGCATTTTTGGAGATTGAAAAAATCCCTCAAACAGTTTGACTAAATCTTATTTTAGGAATCCAAAAGTTTGGGAATTTTCGGATCTCGAATTAGAAGGTTTCGGTGAGTATTCTTAGTGGTCGAGAAGTCATCGAATTTCGCTGTTTTCGGTTCGCTCCTGTGTGATAGACTACTACTTCATTTAGTTTCTGCCCTATATGTTTAATTTTGATTGGCACGTATCTGATTTTGTTGTTCTATATATTGTCTAAAATTTTTATGTACACAGATTATTTAAATAGTTCATTCTTTATCCGTCTTAAGTTAGCTATTTGATTTATAATGGTGTTGAATTTTATCCTCTATCACTGCTAAAGGTGTCATGTAAATGGGAATGGCCAGTGCTTTCTTGGGTTTAGAAGACTGAGAAATAATTTCGCTGCTTAACTTCTCGTAGATTATGTGTTTGAGTAGTTTATCTTTTGGCACTTTGTGAGTTTAATGTCCTCTCTGCTTTGTTTTAGTAGCCTAATGTCTAAATCTTAGTTGCTGAATTACCTTTTCTTTCTGTGTGATATTTAGTTGGAAATCTGGTAGACTTGGATAACGAAAACATGAACAGTTAGAGATAAAAGTTCATTCTACTATCATGACTTTCTCAAAGCTTCGTTGATCTGTTTATTTGGTTAAATCAAATTGCCTTTTACCATTGTAATTAATGATTTTAGCAGTCTTTATTTTCTTGTTCACTGATAAAGATTAAATGTTAATAAGTCATGTTAAAATTATAGATATGTATTCTTTCCTTGTCAATTGCTAAGGATATCCTTTATTTTTAGTAGATTAAAGTACTCCATGCTCATGTGTGTTAATTCCGTTTTGACCTTGAAATTCAAGTTCTTTTCTTTGTCCTTTTGATCTAGTCTTAATGAAGTAGCAGTACCTTCTTGTTCACCTCGTTTTGCTTAAAGTGCTTTGTTCTTGATATGAATCAAGTTGTTGGGAATTGTGATTGTGCTCTTTTTATTTTTGATCGCTTGTTGCCACTACAGATCACACCTGGAAATGATCATGTGCTTTATTTTAGAATATGGAAATCGTCTAAGTTTGGTTAGCTAGTCTTGCTTATTTTCTGTTTATAAAATCCTCTTTAAGTTAGTCACGTCATAGCTAATTGGAACAGTCATAGTTCTAATTTAAATTCTCGTTGAATCTGTTTTCCTATAGTTAATGAACTAGATTTTGTTTACCTTTAACCTTGTTGATTCCAATAGTAAGTTTCAAGTTATGTTTTCCGTTATTGTTATGTTCGGTGGGCAGAAACCAGTTGACTAGGTTAAGGAAGCAGGAGATACATAGGTGCAAAAAGGGTATATACACTGATATACTATGTTGGTCTACAGAGGTGAAATGGGTCAAAGCTTAAAATTCTAAATTCTTTCTTTTATTATTTATTTATCTATTTGTATTTATTTGAATGTTAATATTTATTTATTTAATTAACTTAATTAAATTTCTAAAGATAAAACATTTGTGTTAATTTATTACTATTATTATTATTATTTAAACAATTTCATGTTCCTTTGTAGTTTTAGTCAAGTTTCGGCAAAGTTAGTTTCATTTAAATACTTTAGAAGTGGTCAAGTTATTCTTTTATTTTAAATCCATTTGTGTTTAAATTAATTTGAAATTGAGCTCATTTAAATTATTAATTTTAATTATTGATCTCCTTTTTTCCAAAGAAATATATTTTTACTTAAATATTTTTTTTAGTTAGTTAGTTGATAAAAATCACCTTTTCTTTTAAACTATTTTAGTTCGAATTTTAGAAATTCAAATTATTTTGAATTCTAAGTCAATTTTCTTTAAAGTTAGACATTTTTTACTTCCTTCAAAAATCATTAGTTTATTTTACTTGGATAATTTTTAAGTTCTATTAAGATTTAAATTATTTTAAAATAATTAGTCAAATTAAGTTTTAAATCATCGAATAATCGCGTGTTAGCGGCTATTTTAAATGTTAATACCTAATTAAAATAGTAATAGGAAACCCTATTCATTTTGTCTAAAATTTTAAGACTTTTTCGGATAAAATCTTAAAATCATTTTGAATTTCTTTAATTTCTTTTAAAAAAATTAAGTGAAGACTCTCTTATTTTCAAAAATTAATTTTTTTTCTTAGTTGAATTAAGTTTAAACTGATTCTTTCCTAAAGAAGCCAAAACTCATATAGTTATGAATAATATCTTTCTAACTTAATTTAAATATTTGTCTATGCTTTTCGGGATATCAAATTACTTCAAATTCAATTATACATCAAAATTCACAACATACTTTTATTTTTAATAACCATTAATATTTTTTATACAATTTAGCTTCATTACATAACTCCAAAAAAATATCAAAAATAAATAACATCTGTTAAAAATATTATATTTTATATTAATAAATAAATCAAATAAGTGATCTTGATATGGAAGGCAACATAGAAATCTTGAACAATGATAACAAAGAGAAATTATATATATCCCATAATATATTAAATTGATTATGCCAAATAACCTATATATGATTATTCTATCTATATTTATACTATATTAAAAGCTTGAAAGGCCTTAGAAATATTGTTTGAATTTTTTGCCCTTCATTAAAAGATTTCTCTTTAGACAAAATCGTCTTTTCACTATTTTTTTAAAATTTATTAAGTATTTGCTCTTTTATTTATTTGATTTCAAGATTCAATTTTGAATTAGAAGTTCTTTATATTTAGAATTCACTCTTGATTTAGGACTACTCTATATAAATAATTATCTAGATTATGAAGAAAAAGAAAAAAATTACTATTATTTTTTTTAATATTTAAGACTTTGAAATTGATTAAGATTTAGATTATCAAATATCTTATTAATAAAAGAAGGGAAAATTATAGAAATTCCATACTTTACCTGCATAATCTCAATATATACCAACTTTTTCTGAAAATACTAAAAATCCCTTATTTTTTAAGAAGCGTCGATACATAAACATCAACATTGATACAATGCAAATTTTAGGGTTATTGATGATCTGTGTGTATCAGTTATTAAAAATTAGACTATATCAGTTTTAATATACTGAAAACATTAAAAACGTATCAGTAATTAATTGGTTGTTTAATTTTTTTAGGTATGTTTCAACTGATAGTTTATAAATGTGTGTTATGTATCAGCGAAATAGAGAAAAAAGAGAATTTAGTAATTTTTTTAAATGATAGGGAATAATTGTAATTAAGTTTCCAAATGTTATGTATTTCTGTAATTTCCCCATTGTAATATAACAAATTTTAAAAAGAAAAATAGTAATTAAAATTATGCTGGAAACATTAAACTACTCCTTTTATATTTAGGAGTATTTTCTAAAATTAAATTCCATCAATTAATTATTTAACTTCTAACTATTCAACTCTAAATTATTACTTTTTGTATTCATAACTATTTAACATATTTATATTATAAGTAATTGAATTGATTTTCTCATCTTTGCTTGTACACAATAGAGTAAATTATTGCATCAAATTAATAATATTTATTTAATTTTATCCATATGAATATTTTATTTATTTTAATGACAAATACCATTTATATATAATTTTTAAATTGATACGATATATACATACAAAAGCACGTAAACTAAACTAGTATAACTAGGTTTGTGGATGCTATTACATTGTTGTAGAAAGGAAGAATCTTCAATTTGATCAATTTATAGAAGTCCAAAATTTTTCCTCCAAGATTAAGTTAAAGTAATAACAATAAAACAATTATCTTACCTTTTATTCTCTGGATCTTTGGCATTAATTTCTTGAGGATCCACCTCCAAGAATTGCAATGCAGTGCAATCCCAAAACTAATCCACCTCCAAGAATTGTAATCTTTCTAACGTGCCGTGTCACTAATTCCAAATCAGTCACCTCCTGGAATTTGTTTGTGGTAATACAGAAAATTTAATTTTTTTTTATAATTTTTCTACACAATCATATAGTTTTCTTCGGTCTAAAATAATTTAACCTAATTCAAAAAACATGTGGATTTACCAAATAAATCAATTAGATTTTTAGCTTAAAATTTTCAACGTGGAATCAATTAAGTTTTTGTATCATAATATTTTCTTAGATTTATAAGGTGATATTAATATTAATTGCACCAAAGTAAAACTGTAATTGATCCAGAAGTGTTAAATATAATGATTTCTTATTTAAATAAAAATTTTAATTAGTTATGAAAGTCCTAAATATTGAAATAATAATTATCTAAAAATAATAATACCAAAACGTTATTGTCTAAAGGAAAGACTTTTAATGAATCTTCATAAAACATAGTATAGATATAAAAAGATTATATGATATTATGAGGATTCAAATGTCCCTATTAACTCATAAACTAAGTATTATTTCTTGTCCAATTTTCATGCTTATCTAAGTTGACATTATCTAATTAGACATGTGCTTTATTGTTTCATGTAAAAGTTACTTGTTCAAATCAGTCTATAATATTTTACACATCATTTACTACATAATTTGGCACGTATCGAGAATCTAGTCATGCTATGTACATACAACTACTACATGTACTGAATGGGAAACAGCGTTCCCCAACATATGTCATCACATTATTAGCCATAAGGCTACCGCACGAAACAACTGTAGAGCTGTCATAAATTAAAAAAAGAAAACTCGTCCATGGCCAACCACCCTCCCTCTATAGTCTACACATAGTATATCATGCCAACTTCAATGAGACTAATGTGAGGAATATTAAGTGCCACACCAGGACCCCTACAGTTCTTGCGCAGAAATGAATAACCAATATCAATAACAAGCTTCTTCATGAAAGAAGATGATCTTCTCGCCTTCACGTAAGAGTGCCCCATTATATATGCAACCCCTGCCTCTTTTGCCTCGATTAGATCTGAAAGCTCATCCCTCACAGCTGGATCCATGCCTGGGTTTTCTGGCAACCGAAACCTTACTCGTCGCCTCCTCATCTGTGGGTTCTCATCATCACAAGCAGATCTTAGACTCTGGAGGGTTAAAGATTTGCTGCTTTGAATGGAGTTACTTATACCAAAATCCTCCTCTGAGACGAGTAGTGTTGAGCCTGACTGTACACTTCTCGTGCTTATAACTGCCATCCTTCCATCAAATGATGGACTTTCTGAACTCGACAGTTGTGGTTCGACAGCTTCCATTTGGATGAACTCTGCTATACTCTGGATGAGAAGGTCCTCAAAATTCCCATCATCTCGCTGTATGTCCTTGTAACCATATCTGACAATGCAACGGTACATGCGATAGGGTCTTGGACAAATGCGACCAATGAGGAAGCGCTCCTCAGGTGAGACAAATGGTACTGGAACAGATTTGACGCATACAAACACCATTACATTGTGAAATGCAGGGAGATTTGTAACAAAGTGAGAGAAGATGGATGGAATTCCTGTTGCCAATTCAGAGTATATCAGCCCTATCCCTGGCACACGAACAATACCAAGGCTGGGGCCCAAGCCAAGGAGCCATTTCAATGGAACTTTATTGTGCAGATCAAAGTTGTATTTCTTGCGAGTTCCATAGTGCCAGACAAACATGATAGTCAAGAAGACAAAAGAAAGCACAAGGGAGACCCATCCTCCTTGTGGAATCTTAATGAATGCAGAAGACAGGTAGACGCCTTCGATGAACCAGAATAAAAGGAGAAAGGAAGTTGCAAGTGCTACACTTTTTTGCCAGACAAAGATTATGACAAGCGCCATGAGAATTGTCGTGATAAACATAACTGTCATGCAAGCTAGTCCTGAAAGAAAAATAAATTCATAAGAGAGTATCAAATGGAGAATTCTGAAACTAAATGAAAAGAAAGCTTGAACATAAACAGCAACATGAACTATTCGCAAAATCTGCAGTAATGCAGAAAGAAAATCAGTGATGCCCTCTTGTACTTCAACAATGTGTCCTTTTTATTGGGAATATAGTAACCCTCCCCAACCTCCAAACCTAAAATTAGGAGCCCAACAAGTTGCTTTGCCATTTTATTCCCCTTTGTGACTTGAACCCCCAAACCTTGTATGGTTGGAGATGGTTGAATGTTGCTCGGACTCTCCCAAAATGTTGTTGCAACCGGGTCAAATCCTCCAAAAATGCACCAATTTAGGAGGATCCGACACGCATCTGTAGACTTCAAATAGTCTGAGTAGCATAGGTGGTTGGTATGCTCTCTTTTGCTAATATATCATGAAATCTGTGTTTCCTACATGTGCACACCATTCATCATCTCAATTTCATATGTTTTAGCTTTCGTTGGGGTTAAAAAGAAAGACTCATTCACTGCAAAAGGCACAAGGAGAGGCCAGGCAGCATGTTTGAGGAAACAAATACAGAATCATGAAAACAGAAATATTTGGCAAATAGATTACTTGTGAAAATTTGACCTCAGGCGCAATGGACAGCTTAATGTTGGATTTGTCAGTCCATTTCTACAACTGCATACTAATAAACATAATACTACCACAGATGTGACAGATGCATAAGAAAAATTCAATTACTTTTGAAGGTGATACAATAATGATAGTTGCGGAGATCATATAACGGGGTTTACTCTACTTTCTATGGGAATGAAATGTGAGAAGGCAGAGTCACAGAATGGAATCTGAAGTATTAGAAAATAGATTGTCAAAACTCAAAAGACTAGTAGGCTTACCATATGCATTTCCAATTAAAGTGGTGTCCTGAAACCCAACAGCCACAGCAAGGGTCAAAATCATTAGGATCCAATTTATTTCTGGGACATAGATCTGTCCTTTAATATGCTTTGACGTGTGGACAATCTTGACTCGTGGGAAGCAACCCAGTGCATTACATTGCTTCACAATGGAGAATGTAGCAGTGATTACAGCCTGACTGCCAACAATGGCTGAAAGGGTAGCAATAACAAAGACAGGCCAATATACACTGTCTGTAACAGAAGCAAAGAGCAGCAGTTTAGCAGGATTGAATTTAAATTTATCAAAAACCTTGCGAAAAATCAGACTAGTAACTGAAAAGAGAACCAACCGGGTACTGAATTATAGAAACTATTTGGAATTGAATCAATGTTTTTGGACAGAAAGGCAGCCTGACCCATGTACTGTACCACCAAGCAAGGGTATACAAAAAATGGAAATGCAATCTGCATAAGGAAATAAATTTGAGTCAACATGAGTTCCTTGGACCCAAGCACTCAATATAGATATTGAAAGAAACATGCAATATAATCTGCGAACCACTAGGACAGTTTGCTCGTTCTGTGGAATAAGAACCATTTTGCTCCAATATCCATCTTGCTCTGTATGTTTTCACTCACTATGGATTCCAAATATTATATTTTTGAAAATTAATATAATTTCCAAATCTTAGACTCAGTATTCTTCAAAGCTACTTCAGATGGATTATGAATTTTCTTGAATAATGTTGTTTCACTTATTATATGCTTAAAAGAATCTAATACAACAAAATCAGAATCTCAATAGTTGTAAACCACTGCTATCAAAGGTGAAAATTGCAAAAAAGCTCTAAGGCCTGTTGGAGCTTTAAGCGCAAAAAAAAGCGTGGGCTTTAATATAAAAAGGTGCAAAGGGAGAAAAAAAATACAAATATATATGTTTAGTCCAAGGCTATAATTATAAACATGAATGACAAATATATGACCAAAGAATGTGAATTTTTTTAATGATAAAGCAAAATATCAATTGTTTAGAGTCACCTCTTCAGAAGAGGCTCATGGGCAAGGAAAAACATGCCTTAAATATTGAAGCGCGCATAAAGCAACACGAAGCACTCAACATTTTTTGAGCCTCACTTCAAGGCTTAAGCGCGCCTTTGATAACACTATTGTAAACCCTATTTATTTAATACAAAATGGATTTGGAAGCTCATATTCCCAGTGTCGTGATAATTTAAAACCTGCTGTGCAGATGCACATAAAACACGTTACTATCTATTGCTGCATAACCCAAATAGATATTCTGCATTCAGGATCTTCCAGAAAAAAATTGCCAGGCTAATAGAGAATTAGAACACAACAGTTTCCCTTAAGGATAATTTTATGTGTTTGTTGCGGCAAAATGCTGGACTTACCCTCATTGAGGTGGCAGTGAAATGACCAAGATCTGCAAACATAGCTTCAGTACCTGAAGGTAGAAATATGAATTACAAACCGGATTCTAATTCTAGGAGATTTTTATATCATCTCCTTCATCATATAGTAAGAGGTTCCATGAAAAGGCTACTACGAGGTGTGAATAAGGAATTAATGAATTAGAGTCAATATATGTGTATTGTACCTGCAATTGAGAGGAGGACACCTCCGAGGGAAACCCAACCATCTTTCCCTGTTTCTTTAAAGAACTTGATGATATAATATGGAGAAAGAGCAGACACAATTTTGGGATTCCAAAAGATAGTATTATACAGCCCAATGAGAAAAATAGATATCAACCAAATAGTCACTACAGGAGCAAACAAGAATCCAACCCTGTGGGTTCCAGAATGCTGCAAGGCAAACAGGCCAACCAGTATTATGCACGAGAGAATAAGTACACCACCTACAAGGAAAGATGCATGAATGGTCAATGCCTCAGACTTAAGTAAGATGTTGTCTACTTTTAAAAAGTCTTATCAATTTTTGCTAAGGGGTATATATAAGTATACCTACCATGGGATAGGTGTTCAGTAGCGGCCTGGATCCCTGACATTGATGATATAACTGCCAAAGTAAAGTATTTCATAGTTAAAAGATAATATTAAATTCTACTGCAAGTTCTCTGACTTCAAGCATCCACTTTATGGGATAATTTTTTTTATATAGAATATCTGATGGCACCATATGCATTATAAGGTGCCACTTATTATATTATATAAGTTGAAAGTCTACTATCTAACATTTGACAAAAGCAACTTTAGAACAAACTTCTGGTTTGCAAATTCAAAAGGCAATCTGCTAAATACCACATAAGGAGGCATCTATTGTTTGTATCGTCTACCTGACATTGCAGGAGTCAGAACACCATCTCCTATGACCATACAAGCACCTAATAATACAACAATAAGCAGTATTGTACGTGACTTCTTATGCTTCTCGAGAAATCTCTTCAATGGTAAACATGATGTCGACTGCCCAGAAAAGCCATATTTGTAAGCAGATAACTCCTCATCTGCTGCCTGTTGGTTGGGAAGTAGACTAAACTTTGCATGTCTACACAGCAGAGAGTAAAGAGCAAATGTACCACCTAAGATATTTGACCACATATCATCAGGTATTAGGATTGTTCCATAAGTATTGATCAATTGAGAGTCCCTTTTAAACATACCTTCACCATTATCATCTGCACTTAATACAATAAATACATATTTGAGCAAAGGAATGAGCGTTATTGTCCAGAAGATCAGAGAAAATGCACCAAATATTGCTTCTGAGGTCTGATAATTTTGCAACTTTCCGACAAAGATGCTCCTATAGACGTAAAGTGGAGAAGTGCTCAGATCTCCATATACCACCCCCAGACTTTGGTAAGCCAACAGTAGATTACTGGAAATATTCACCAGCATAAACTGCAAATCAAAAGATCCAAGGCATGAGCATGTCTCCTACACAATCAGCAGTTCCAGAAAATCACAGATCCAATGGAACTCCCTCCCAACAGACTCACTTCTCCCAAAAAGAATCTAAGTCCAGAATATATATGTTCCATGGGGATATAGAGACAGACTATAACGGATGCAAACACTAAAAACGTCTTTAAGCATATAGTATATTTTACCAGTTGATCTAATAGAAATCTAATGACCTGAAAATTCTGTAGAAGGAATACAAGGCAGTGTTCAGTTGAGGTATAGATTCTCAATTTTAGTGTTTCCTTTCTCACCTTCATTTTCCGTTTAGTGTGTCGGTTCCAATTTTTGTCAATGTAGGTTGTGTTAAATTATCATTGTAACGGATACCTAAGACCAAAAAGAATAAATCATGGTCCCACTGCTGAAGCTTCATTTTTATGACTAAGGCACTTATAAAGATCAATGCCAACTGATTGTGTTTGGTGAAGGCAATTGTGCAAGTTGAGCTTGCTGACTCGTGTTGCTTGCTTGTGGTTTGTCATATTTTTGAAGCTTTTGTGCAAGTCACAAATTGCACCGAGGCTAGCAACAATTTTCTTTTTTTTTTTGGATAGAGATACATGATACAGAATAAGGGACAGACTGATAGAAGACCAAACATGTAATCTGTGGTATGAATGTATGGAAACTGGGAAAGAGAGGCAGGAGGAGGAGGAAGAGCAGGGGTGTAAGTTCAAACACACAAATTAGAGGAGCTGTCTTTTGCTGTGAAGATTTCAAAAGTTCCTGTAGAGATCAAGGGTTCTTCAGTTGACACATGATAAAAATTGATAGGATATGTACTACTTGCGGATAATTTGGTGAGAAGGAAGAGAAGAAACTAAAGGCAGAAAGACCATGCACAAAATATTTCATAGCATTGGGCAACCTGTGAATCTTTCAGTAAAAGGTGTTTCAAACCTTAATTATTTTCAATTGCAGTGCGGAAGAGAATATTTCTTCTTTCCTTCTTCCTTATCTAACTATCAAAATTGAGATGTGTTAGAACTGCAAGTTCCAATTATACAAAAGCACTTCAAGTTCAAGAGGAGTTCAAGCCAAATACAAGCTGAAAATATGCAGACAATCAGAAGGAAAGGTACATCTAAGATTTTATTCCACCTAGTAAAGATTGAATCTTAGCATGTTTTGACTCTTCAATGTTAAGAGGTGATGGAAGAGAACATTTCTTCCTTTCTTCTTCCTTATCTAACTATCAAAACAGAGATGTGTCAGGACTGCAAGTTCCAATTATAAAAAAGCACTTTAAGTTGGAGAGGAGTTCAAGACAAAATACAAGCTGAAAATATGCGGGACATTCAAAAGGAAAAGGTAAACATGGAAGATTTTATTCTACCCAGTAAAGATTGAGTAGCATATTTTGACTCTTCAAAGTTAAGATTTAGGTGCTATTTATTTTAGTTTCCATCCACATGAAAATCCACGTCAGTGTCGACTCTCCAAAACTAATGCCGCACTTGGGTCAAATTCTTAAATAGTGAGCTACTTTTGGAGAATCCAACATCCACCCGTCATTTTCTTAAAGAGTCAAAGCAACATAGGTCATTAGCATAGTATAGAACCTAATGCAACCTACGAACATTAACCTAATCATTTCTTTATTACAAGGAATAAGTGGGTGTTTGGATTGACTTATTTTTAGGTGTTTTTGACCTTTAAACACTTTTCCATCCATGTGAAAATCCACATCAGTGTCGACTCTCCAAAACTAATGCCACTCTTGGATCAGATTCTTAAATAATGAGCTACTTTGGAGAATCCAACATCCACCCGTCATTTTCTTAAAGAGTCCAAGCAACATAGGTCATTAGCATGATTAGGTCATTAACCTAATCATTTCTTTATTACAAGGAATAAGTGGGTGTTTGGATTGGCTTATTTTTAGGTGCTTTTGACTTTTAAACACTTTTTAATTTTTAGAAGTGTTTGGCAAAGACATAAAGTTCTTTTAAGCACCTTAGAGTAGTCTTAAAATGTAAAAGAAAAAAAGCCAAAAGTAGGTACTTTTGGCTTTTAAGTGACTTTAAAAAAGCCTATCCAAACACCCCCTTAGTCAAAGTGGCAGCTTATGTTCATCGAAGCAAGCATGCTATAAATTGCATTTCAGGCATACTAGCATCTTTTTAATCCAAATGTCTTAGAAGCCTCCATCTCATGCAGTTCCATTTTTTATTAACCTTAAGACAAAAAATTAGTTCAAAAGAAATTTACCAGCAGCTAGAATATTATTAACTATCTTCAACAGTAAGCAAAATGCATTTTCACATGTATAAGCTTGTAACAGTTTATTGAGTTTCATAAGAGAGTGCAGGCACATACTTGAACACATAAAGTATCAAAAGACATTTAATATGTAAGCCTAGTGAAAAGGCAAGGAGAACATTTCCCACCTTGGAAGCCAATGTCCCTTTTCTCCTCTCGAGTTGGCTTTGTTCTGCAGCAGGGGAAGGCGGTTGCTCCATGGTGTCTCGCTCATGATCAATATCAACACGATGCATCTATCTGCCATTTTTTGTAAAACTTTCTCAATTATAGACTTTAATTGGACCAACCAAAAAATTAATAATAGACAAAATGGGAAAAATAGGCTGGCTCAGATTGATGCAAAGAAATAAGATTAAAAGGTCAGCAACAACAAAATGATCATCTCTCTTGCTGGACAACAATTACAGCTGAAGATGGAAAAAGTTATTTAAAGTTGAAGCGGGAATAAGTTTGTGGAAGTTGAAATTGTGTTTGGATTGTCGTATAGGGGTTTGGACGATATTTGAGTTGAAGTTGGAAAAAAAAAAGAAGATTTGAATTACACCTTCAATGACTATTTCAATATTTCACGTAGTTCAAGTAATATTTCACTAAAAATCCAAGATTCATTGTCCAAAATTGTAAATAAGCCTATAGTTTGTCAAATATTGGAGTTCGGTAATTATAGTTACTGTAGATGGCTCAACGGGCCTATAGTTCTTTAAGAAATTCTTTTGTGGGAGTTGAAGATCTGCAAACCGGAAGTTTTCTTCTTTTGTGAATGGTTGTAGAAGATTTGACGAAACATCATTAACAAATTTAAAACCAAAATTTTAAAAACTTAAAAGTTCAAACAATAGTTTTGCAACTTGAAAAAACTCCACAAATTCAAGAAATTATTAACACAAGAAGTTCAGATTCCAGAAACAAACGCCAGCGGTAGTCAATATTGGAAGCTTTACTAACTAAAAAGTTAAAAAAAAAAAAGAGAAGAAAAAAAGAGTTGAAAGACAAACCATTTACTCATTGCAAAGCAACAAAAGGCAAGCCAGGCCATTCTATTGCCAAACTAACATGTGAAGCATCTTAATAATATGTAAACCAATGGGAACAGAAACCAAAAAAGTGATTAGCTCTCAAAATCTCACTATTTTATTCATAAATTCGACAAAAATAGAAATAGCCACCAAATTATCTTATGTAATTTCCAAAACGAAATTGAGGTATAAACAGATAACTAATAGCTACTGAGGTGTAAAACAGTATAAAGCAGGAAAAAAATTCAGTAAAGCTTCTCATCACTGAATCTTCCACAAACAAGTTTTAATCTTTTTTCGTTTTCGTTTTTTGTTTAGTAAGTAGCTCTAACACTGTTCTGTTCTTCTAATGAAGCACAGAACCAGTAAAGTCAACTCTTCAGCTCTATAGATCCCATTTCCAAATAGGAATAGACAAAGATTCAGAGAAAGAAGGAACCTTTTTCGTCGGCGATCGGCGGATAACACGATGTACTGCTGTGGTGGATCCGGATCCGGGTCGGTTTCCCCTCCTAGGATTGCTCAACTTGGACAAATAACATTATTGGTGTTCACCCGATTACGGTCGCATGACTTCTATAAGAAGACGGCCAGAGTTTATACTCACTTTCGTATAGTCAATCATACACTCCCCAACACAAATTAATTGTTTCAATTTTTTTCTTTTACAACATGATGTCACGTATATACAGTCTGAAACCTAAATAATGTATAAAAGACAAAGTGGATCAAATTTTAAATTTGGTGCATTATGAGGTCATTTGATAGGATGTATTAGGAAATATAATTGATGTATTAGGAGAATTTTTTTTATTTATATATAATTAATATATCTTAAATATGTAAAGATAAACTTATTCCTCAAATTCTTTTACACTTTTTTTATTTTCTTGATTTTATAATTTTTATTTGTAATTTTTATACTAGTAATTGTATTTAAATAAATTAACTTATAAATTTTATTTATTTGTGAATTTATATTTATTTAAAAAATCACGTATTTAAATTTTATTTATTTGTGGGTTCATATTTACATAATATAAAAAATATTTTTTTTTCATGCCAAATTTTGTTAATAATTAATTTAATTGAGCGATTTTGTTGATAGAAAAACCTAATTCAATGATTTTATTGATAAAAAAAATAAGGTCCAATGACTTTGCTAGTTAAATTCTTAAAATTGATTGACCTTTTAAGATATAACTCCATATCAAAACTACAACTTGCAATTTTATGTGTAAAGGTAGATGGTTTATTCATTTTTACTATTGTTTACCATCTTTTCGATTTTAAAAGTAGATAATCTATCTTTATTAAATTAAAAATTGACGTTTTGTGAGTGATCAACGTAGCGAGGCCTGCACATCAGAACACAACAAATCTTTTTCAAGCAATTTCAAGACTTAAAATTCGTTCGAGACCCCATACACACAAATCATATATGCAACCCTACTAAATTCGATGTTCTGGACTCAATGAAATCGTCGAAAATTGAATCTGAGGCCTCCTTGACCCAAAATCCAATTAAGCTTCTTAATTCTAACTTAAGCCACTTGAAACATCAAAACAACATCAGGGCATTAAAAATTATGGCAAAACTATTTGTAGCACTAAAATCACCTCCCAAGACCATTGGAACAATCAGAAAATAAATCTGAGCACTAGAACTTAAAATGTTGACCAAAGTCAACCCAAACTCAAACTTTAACTCATTTCCAACTCCATACCTAAAATCCATGTAACAACTATGAATTTGATTCCGACAACTCTTCTAGGCCAATTTCCATATTGTAGAACTAATGGAATCAACGAAATTTCATTCTAAGACTCGAATCTCCGAATGACTCAAAATTTAAAATTTAGTAATTCAAACCTCAAAAATACGATCTTTGACAAAAATCTCAACTTTTACAAAAAATTTTGAAAATCAACTTTTTAAAAATCAATTAAACGTGACTCAAAATCACTAACAAGAGGGGTAAAATTGTAATTTTGTTGAAAAAGTCAAAATGAATCTTCAGGGTCATTACATCATCCACCACGAAAAAACCATATTTGTCCTCTAACATAAAGCAAGGAACATACTTGAAGTCTCAAGAAGATGAGGGATAGCGAGTCTGCATATCAGACTCTGTCTCCCAAGTAGCCTCTCCCTGAGATCGATGTCGCCACCAAACCTATACTGAAGTTATCTCCTTGGTCCTCAACTTGCGATCCTATCTATCTATAATAGCCACTGGCTCCTCCTCACAAGTCAAATCTGTACCCAACTCTATTGAATTAATAGATATCACATGTGACTCATTTATGACGTTCAAGAACACCTCACTTGTGGAAAATGTGGATGATCGTTATCAGCATAATAATCCAATAATAAATTAGGGTTGAATCCCACAAGGAACAAACATTCAAGTAGTAAAGTATCCAGTTGAACTAGGCAGTTGTAGTGTTAAAATGGGGGTTTGCGAGTAACATAAAACTAACATTCAACTACAAACGATTATGTAATTAGATTCAAACAACCAATAAAGAGATGTTGAGGGTGTGCAAATATGGGACGATAGCTAATTAACCAGGTCTAGACACTTGAATGTTTGAGTTAATAATATGTGAGTAAGTTAGAATTGCTAGTAACCACTACTTCGATTAAGACAACAATGGTGTTTCACATGAACTTGTTATGGCTTCACATGTGAATCACTCAAGGACATGCTTGGCCTAAGTAATTATAAGCAAATCTTCTAGTACTTTAGCCATTGAAATTAATTTTGTAGCATTCAACTGAAACCCCGAAAGATTTTTGACTATCACACTCATTGGCCACTACAATCACTTAAAAATTAATGCAGTACTTGAAGATTTAAAGATAACTAGAGTTTGCAACTTCAAGATTATAAGTTATACATGACAATAAGTATGAACTCACTCAAATTAACATCAAAACATTCAAAATATAATAAACCCAACTAATAATTCAAGTGGCTATATCATATACACATCCCCAACATTGGATTTTAAGCTACATGTGCTTAAAAGTAGGAAATATATACCAATGTCAGTAGCCATGGATGTGGGTAAGAGGAATTACAAAGAGACAAGTTGAAATTTCTTCTCCTAATCCCTAGAATTCTCCTCCCAAAGCTTGAAAATCAAAACCCTTGTACTTAGCCTCCAAGAAGGTTCTTTGCACTCTCTCAATATGATAAAATCAGATCTGATATAATATGATATTGTGTACAATGTCCTATTCAAAATTCTTTTTATAGACCGTGTAATTTTTTAAGACTTTGTGCATAATTTCACCATTCGACGGTCAAGGTTGGCCATCACCAAACACTTAGACAATGTGTTGAATGTGCACTTGACCACTTTTTAATGCACCAACTAAAGGCTCTAGTCTCTGCAACTTTTGGCGACACCATTATTTATCACTGATCATGTTTGGTGATTCACAAAACCTCTACCAGCATCGTCTTTTTGTCACAAACTTGGGAGTTTGAAGACTTCAATATTAGGTGGTCTCGGTTGCACTTCGGTGATCCACCAAATGAATCAATAATGTCATTTTTGATCGCCTTTTTAATATATTAGCTCCTTTGCCTTGTGTTGTTGAGTATTGCCCATCTATGCACTATTATCCTCATTTGTGGCATAAAACACAAAGGATAATGAATATATGAGGCATAATAGCATATTGAGGACAATATTTCTTCACCTTTTAGGCTCCAAATTAGTCCAAGATATGGACTCATCAACACCTCCAACTTGCACTTTTTCTTTCCCTCAAGAAAATCCATTACCAACCATTCTAAAGCTCAATGATAGAAAATAGGGCCACAAGGAGCAATATGTGCAATCCCCCTTTTGTCGCCTATCCTCAAAGCTTTCATAAACCACTTAAGCGATTTTGAAGCCTCAAGAGATGACTAAAGAGTGCCTAAGGCATAACTATGCTCACATTAGATCATGTGGTTGCTAATCGCTGTCAAAAACATCACCACTTTCCCTCACAACAAAGATGATCCTTATACACACAAGATTAGAATATTAATTCCAAGGATCTAAGCAATACTCACACTCACAAATAAGAAATGACATGCAAGTTTTAACCCATAGGCTTGCTCTTATTCTCAATCAGTGCTCACTCAATTTCATCCGAATTAGGATCCCCAAGGACTTTTCTAGGGTTGATAGCATATACGTAATAGTGGATTATCCCTCCTTGAACTCTACACTCACTCTTTGCTTTCATGACTTCCTTTGATCCATATTTCTTTTCTTTTCCAATTGACATCTTTTTGCTTTTAATTCTGAAATTATTCTTCAACAAATTTGGAGGGTCCTCTTTTTCAAGAATTATTTTTTCCTTTCATCATTTTTCAAGAATTTTTCCTTTTTTTCGTTTTCATCGCTCAAGGAATCCTCCACTTCTTTTTTTTCTTTTCTCAACTTTCAAATGGGAGACACCTCTCTTCTACCAACACCTCCAACTTTGACCTTTGACCACTACTTTTGTTAATTTAAACTCAAGGAGGGAATGGTGAGAATAAGAAGGGATTATCTTTATTGTCAAGGTTGCATGGTTGCCAAAGAAAGGATCAAGGCTCACTAGAGATTCAAATCAATGGAGGCTTATATGGTCAAAGTGGGCTCAAAAGAAACTAAAGAAGGCCTAACGTCATCTTTCTAATCTGAATTCAACCAAATTACACCTCAAAGCAAATCAGGCAAGTTTTAGGTATCACACACATGCCTTTCAACATCTCCTCACTGCACATTACAAAATGGATCCAAATCTAAATAATGACTAGGCAACATACACACACCCATAATTTTACGATCATCACATATCCAATCTCAATATTCACGTAGTCAACTCAATATGCAACAAATCTATGCATGAATTATTTTTACAAGAGATAGAATAATTGGTGAGTTAGTACATGCTCCTCGTCTATGGCAATATCTGAATCAGAGATAATGGCGATCAATATCCAAATTGCTAAGGACTAGAGACATGATAAAATGCATTTGCAATGACTTTTCACATATGCACGGGTTTGCCAAAATTTCAAGGACATCATTCACAAGCATTCATCCATTAAAACAAAAACAAAATTAAAAAAAACTACTATGTATTACAATCCAAAAATAAAATAATATTTATAGACCAAAAGTAAAGGATTGATTCAATTACACTTCAAAAAAAACCAATATTTCCAACTCAATAGAGAACACAAATGCTCGACCCTTCCAACAAAAGAAACATTACCTTCAATGTAGAAGAAGAATAACAAATAAAATGCAAAATGAAGGAGTGAGATAAAGAATCCCCCTGATCGCTTGACATTGCTCCAAGATTGGGACTGAAGGAAGCTTAGCTGCACTGGATTACCCCGATCATGAATCTACTCTGGGACAGGTCTCTTATAACCATTGTAGGGATGGCTCCATGTGTCTTAACAAGCTTTCTTTCTCTGCTTGCCTTGTTCTTTGCCCTCTTGACTTTAAATTGGTCAGAAAAAGCCTTCTCTCTAGTCTCCTTCCTTTGATTTGTGAGTATCCTCCATGGCCTCACATTTGTTCTTAAAAACATTACCCTTTACCTGTATGTATATGTGAGGGTATATGTTTTTCCTTGAGTTCTCCATGGAGATTTCATTTTCGGCTGGCCATGTGATGTTATAGGCTACCTCTCCCACTCGCTCAAGGATCTCAAAAGAGACAATATACCTAAGGCGGAGATTGCTCGTCTTCTTCCCAAACCGCATCACACTCTTTATCATTGAAGCTTCGATTATGCCTATCCTATCAAGCAAAGCTATCCAAGGGATAAGAACAAGGATAAGGAAAGCAACTTTAGAAAAGATCTTGGCAAATTGGGTTATTTTGCCCGCTGAAAACTAAACATATTTGACAGTCAAAATGACTATCACCGATCTTAGCAGCATTTAAAGTCAACAGCAATATCACATTCGGTGATGGGTGTAAGCAATCAACGATCCGTCAAATAGATTCGATGGTCAATGATACCATCACCAAATGTGATAGAATCAAAAAAGTAAAATCATGCCAAAAAGAGCAATATGTATAACCTTTCAGTGCATTGCCGAGTCAACTTCCACGATCAAATCGACCATCGCCCAACTTGACAGGCAGTGTAAATTCCCCTAAACTTTAAATCTCAATGCATTAAACAACAGGAAAAAGGAAATTCTACCACACGTGCCTTTCCACCCATCATCAAAGACAACCCTAGAGTAATTTATACCTAGAATTCAAACCATGAATACAATTTCGGCCAAATGATGACTTATCCTTAAGAATGATGTCACTCAATCTATCATCGGGCATATTTGAGTCGCTTATTCAAAATTGCGAGTTACTCAGCTTCAGCCCTTGCACACAAATCAAACAAGGCTATAGATATGAAAGTCAAATACTTATCAAACACAAAGATTATAGGTCCACTCATAATGACACACAATTGACATTGAAGTATGGTTGCACTCAAAACAACTTCACTCAATAACCTAGCACTATAATCATTTTATATCACCCAGAGCTCATGATGAAACATTTTCAATCAAAATTCATGAAAACCAAGGACCCTAAATAACCTAGCACATTAATTTCCTAGGGTCAATACATATCATCCAAATATCTATCATCAGGATTCTCCAAAGATTTAGCAAAATTTCCTAAGTTTATGAGATGCTAAAATCAATCTTCAAGGATTATCAAGTTCTAACGTAGAACTAAACAAAAATAGGGTAAAAAACTTACCAGAAGAATCATGTGGGTTAATGGAGATGAAAAAATCGAGCATGTTGAAGGCAATGTCATCAATCCCAAAGAAAAAGTCAAAAAGAAAATCTAGACGTGTGTGTGGTGTGCTCTAGAAGAGTGGTAGATGAAGAGTTAGAAAAGAAAAGTAGGAAAGCATTTAAGGCAGTAGGTCTGTAGGGAAGTATGCTTTAGCGGTACCGAGTTACACCACCAAACATATTCAGTGATCCACTGATTGTGTTCAAGACCGTATTTTCTTACAATATTTAAAGCTTATTCATTATACCAAAGGGCGAAAAAACTGTGCACCGCAAATAAAACTTGGTGATCCGCGAGTTGAAAAGTTGATTGACAAAATTTACAACACCTGAGGGTCATCAGACACCCCAAAGTGCGGTCAAAATCAAGGTCTCCATATCATTTCGATGATGCGCTGAATTGCAACAGAGACCACCAAAATTAACAGCAACTAAGGGGTCATCAACTGACCCAAAAGGCGGGCAAATTGGCAGTTGTCATTTTGCTTCAGTAATGCATTGAATTGAATTTTGGACCAAAAAATTTAACAGCAACTCAAGGAACATTTGATGACCCAAGAGGCGGTCAAAGTTGAGGTCACCGAATTCAATCGGCGATCTGCCAAATTGTTCATACCATCACTCTTTTGCTTCCTTCTTCACAATTCAACTTAGACACCTTCAACCATCAACATACATTATTTCAAATCCACTAACACTTGGGTTGACTCCCTAGAAGTGCCTAAGTTTACGTCACGGCATGACAGTGTTTGTTAAAAATCAAGCCTCATCTAAGTACATCATCAACCACCTGAACACTCGGTGGTTTGCCATAGTACTTTTTCAATCTTTGCCCATTTGCCTTGAATCTTTCCCTTTTTTAGTTTTCAACTTCAATAACACCATTTGTAAGCACCTTGATGACCTTGAAGGGTCCTGGCCATTTGGACTTAAGCTTTCTAGGAAACAACCACATTCTCGAGTTATACAACATTATTGGGTCTGCTACATCAAATTTTCTCTTCAAAATCCTCAAGTCATGCTACCTCTTCATCTTTACCTTATACAAAGCAAAACTCTTATATTCCTTTAATTGAAACTCATAATCAAGTGTAGTTGAGTGAGCTGGGCATCCATAACCTCATCATGCTTGAAGTTTAATCTCTTTAGAGCCCATAAGACCCTATGTTCAAGTTCAATAGGTAAGTGGCAAGCCTTACCAAACATCAACTGATATGGTGACATCCCAATGGGAGCTTTGTATATTGTACGATAAGCCCACAAGGCATAAAACTTCGACTTCTATTCACTGTCTTCACAAGAATTATCTTGATCTCCTTATTCGATATTTTGACTTGTCCATTTGTTTAGGGGTGATACAGGGTTATCATTTGATACTTCACTCCGTACTTGCTCAACAACCCCCCAAATATTCTATTACAAAAATGAGAGCCACCATCAATTATAATAGCTCAAGGAGTGCCAAAATGGGTGAGGATATTTTTTTTTCAAGAATTGCACAACTCCTTTGCCATCATTAGATGGAAAGGAGACAAATTTCACTCACTTTGACACATAGTCCACAACTAACAAGATATATTTATTGCCAAACAAACTCACAAACAGCCCCATAATGTCTACTCCCTATACATCAAATACCTCAAGCTCTAGGATCGAGTAAGGGGGAACTCATGCCTCCTAGAAATATTGCCTTGAAGCTGGCATTTTGAACAAGATTTGGAAAATTTGTGAGCATCTCTATGAAGAGTTGGCCAATAGTAGCCACTTTGGAGGACTTTGGAGGTAGTACAAATTCCTCTATGATGGCCTCCAACTGGTGAAAGTATCCCTCCTCCAAGATGGCTTCCATAGCGGACTCTGATATGCATCTACGAATCATATTATTAGCACATTCTCTAAAGAGGTATGGTTCATCCCATAAAAATTTCTTTACATCAAATAGGAACTTCCTTCTTTGGTGGTGATTGTAAATATCCAACGCAATCCCACATACCAGGTAGTTAGCAAAGTTGGCATACCAAAGTGCAATTATTGTTGTCACCTTTATCACAACTTCATCAAGGAAGTTATCATAGATGTCCCTTTTCTTGACACTCAAACTATGGGTCTCAAGTCAGAATAAATGATCAGCTACTTGATTTTCACACTCTTTTTTATCTTTTACTTTGAAGTCAAATTCTTGTAGTAGCAGTACCCACCGAATGATTCTTGGCTTGACATCTTTCTTTTCCATGAGGTAACGAAGAGCGACATGATTAGTGTGTACAATCACTTTGTGCCTTAGAGATAGGCCCAAACCTTCTCAAATGCATAGACCACTGCCAATAACTTTTGTTCGGTTACTTTATAGTTCTTTTAGGCAGCATTCAAGGTCTTGGTTGCATAATAGATGGGGTGATAGAACTTTCCTATTCTTTGACTCAACACAACCCCTAAGGCCATCCCACTCGCATTGCACATAACTTCAAATGGTTGGGACCAAGTAGGGAATACTATTATGGGGGCCTCAATCAATCTTTGTTTAAGGCCCTCAAAGGCCTTCATATATGTTGTATCAAACATAAAAGGGGATTCTTTTTCTAGCATTTTACACAGCGGGCTGACAACTTTTGCGAAGTCCTTGATGAACCGCTGGTAGAAATCGATATGCCCTAGAAAACTCCTTATTCCTTTGACTGATACAGGAGGTGGAAGACTTGCGATTATGTCTACTTTATCCTATTCAACTTGCAAACCATTTCCTGAAATTTGATGTCCCAAGATAACCCCCTCCTTCACCATGAAATGACACTTCTCCCAGTTAAGTACCAAATTAGTCTCAACACATCGCTACAATACTTTCTCAAGATGAGCCAAACATTGCTCAAAGGTATCCCCTACCACAGAGAAGTCATCCATGAAAACTTCCATGGAGTCCTCCACCATGTAAGTGGAAATAGACAATATACATCTTTGGAAAGTCATTGGTGCATTACAAAGTCCAAAGGGTATCCTCTTGAATGCGAAAGTTCCATAGGGGCAGGTGAAAGTAGTTTTATCTTGGTCCTTCGAGGAAATCAATATTTGATTGTACTTGGAGTAGCTATAAAGGAAATAGTACCACCCTCTACCCGCTAGCCTATCCAAGATCTGATCCATAAATGGTAAAGAGAAGTGATCCTTTTCCATAGAAGCATTTAATTTCCTGTAATCCATGCATATCCTCCATCTAGTAACTGGTCTTGTAGAAACCATTTAACCTTTCTCATTTGGCACCACTATTATACTCCCTTTCTTAGGCGTATACTGAACCGGACTTACCCAATTGCTATCCGCAATTGGGTAGATCACACCAACATCTAACCACTTGATTACCTCATTCTTAACAACCTCATGCATAAAAGGGTTAAGCTGTCTTTGGTGCTCCACGCTTGGTTTGCAATTTTCTACTAACTTGATCTTGTGGGTGCAAATTCTCAAAGGAATGCCCACGATGTCAGCTATAGGCCATCAGTCGAGGGTAGTTTTGGTATTTTGAGTTTTAAACTAGTTTATTTGAGTTGCATTGGTTATTGTGCTGATGAGGCCTCAAAATCAAATTTTGATTATTCTGTTGAGTCTGGATCGTCATTTCTGGCATGAATACATGTCTGGTTTGTGAAATTTGGATTCTGAATAAATCCCAGGGGTTCATTTTGAGTTTTGGACTTAGTTGTGTTTTAGTAGTTTGATGATATCTGGTGTAGCCTACTTTTCTTCTCCGCGTTCATGGAGAAGACTCCACATTCGTGGAGGTCTAGGTGGCATAAAGCTCTGCATTCCGGGGGGTTCAATTCGCATTCACGGATGGGTGTCCGCATTCATAAAGAAGTCAAGCTTGGTTGACTTTTGCATTCTTATTTCAATATGCGTTTGAGGAGGTATTTTACGCTTGAACAATTTTTAATCCGAGAAGCACCATTTTTACTTCATTTTAAAATATTTTAAGCTATTGAGGCAATTTTTGATGACCCTTTTTGGGAAAATCTTTTAGGTAAGTATTTCTATCACCATTTTAATTAATTTCTATGACTTTTATCTTGAATTTTGTCTTGAATTTCATGATTTTGAATGTCAAAAATTAGGGATTATAAGTCTATGATTTGAAACTTTTATTGATGATTTTTCCTTCAATTTGAACTCAATTTTAGTGGAATTTTTATCCACGAACTCCTTTTCTAGAGTAGAATCATAATTTCAAGTCAATTTGTAGATTTGGGAACTTAAAAAATTTGGCCTAATTTTGACCATTTTACCCGTAAGCCTAATTCATGCCAATATGAATATCAAAATTCATCTCTTGATGCGTAGTATCTATTTTTGATAGTGGTTGGTTGATCCAATGATTTTTTGGAGGCTTGAGTTGATAGAAATGCTTGTTCGAGTGCGGTTTCAGCGTTGAGGTAGGTTCGACTAATCTTTTTGGAATTAGATTTAAGTCATTGGATATGTTCATGTGATAATTGTAATATCTAGATTGATTCATGAGTTAATGGGCTGATATGATAGAATTTTGTTGGAAATGTGATACCGATTGTATCAAAATTTGAGTACGTTATGATCCTTTTGACAAATTGAGATGAACCCTTGAGAATTGTGATATTTTGGATATCATTGTGAAAATATGAGACTTGCGACACCATTTGGAGATATTTGTTGTAATTTGATGATAATTGTGATACATTTGATATTTATGAGCATATTTTGGGACTTGCAAAGTCCGATTGATTCATGAGTTAATGGGCTGATATGATAGAATTTTGTTGGATATGTGATACCGATTGTGTCAAAATTTGAGTACATTATGATCCTATTGATAAATTGAGATGAAACCTTGAGAATTGTGATATTTTGGATATCATTGTGATAATATGAGACTTGCGACACCATTTGGAGATATTTGTTGTAATTTGATGATAATTGTGATACATTTGATATTTATGAG